>CM076580.1:754294231-754493422 GCA_034641835.2 Pinus albicaulis
CAATGGAGTTATTGAGTAGGAGGTGTACATAGAGCAGCCTGAAGGTTTTGAGATCTTCAGCAGTGAGTCGCATGTGTGCCGACTCAAGAGAGCACTGTACGGGCTGAAGCAAGCACCTCGTGCTTGGTACACTCGGATAGACAGCTACTTCACCGGGTTTGGATTCTCAAAGAGTGAGGCAGATCCAAACCTGTACCAGATTGTGGTGGAGGGGAAGCTGTTGATCATCATATTGTATGTAGATGATCTGATTTTGACTGGCGATGAGCAGTTGATACTTTCATGCAAGGAGGATCTTGCACGAGAGTTTGAGATGAAGGACTTGGGCATCCTTCATTATTTCCTGGGATTGGAGATTTGGCAGCGCAGCGGAGGACTGTTTGTTTCTCAGGGCAAGTATGCCCGGGAGATTCTGGAGAGGTTCAACATGCAAAGCTGCAAGCCTGTTGACACTCCTCTTCCTGGTGGTTGGAGGAAGGAGGATGCTACTTCAGCGGAGGTAGTGGATGCCACTGTCTATCGACATTTGGTGGGGTCGCTTATGTATCTGGTCAATACACGACCCGATATATGCTATGCAGTTAACCAGCTTTCGCAAGCTATGGTTAAGCCTACCAAGCTCTTTTGGAAGGCAGGCAAGCATGTATTGCGCTATATTAGAAGCACATCGGGATATGGTCTATGGTACAGACAGGAGGATGGAGCGAAGCTTTCTGGCTTCACTGATGCAGATTGGGCAGGGAGTCCAACGGACCGGAAGAGCACATCTGGAGGAGTTTTCAGCATTGGGTCGACAGCAGTTTCCTGGTACAGCAGGAAGCAGAGATCCGTAGCACTCATTTCAGCAGAGGCCGAGTACATGGCAGCTAGCTTGGCTGCATGCGAGGCTATTTGGATGAGGAAGATCCTCGTAGGATTGTTCAGGTTGCATTTGGAGCCTACAGTGATCTACTGTGATAACCAGAGTTGCATTAAACTCTCGGCTAATCCAGTATTTCATGATAGGACCAAACACATCGACATCAGGTACCATCATATCAGAGATTGTGTTCAGCGGAGAATCATGATGCTTTCATATGTTCCCATGGAGGATCAGGATGCTGACATCTTGACGAAGGCGCTCACCAGGAGCAAGTTCGAATTCCACAGAGGCAGGATAGGGGTTGCAGATAATCCATATCTTCTTGAGAGGGAGTGTTGAAAATGCAACAAGATGATGGAGCTTAGTGAAATGAAGTCGCCTTCACTAAGTGGGCCCGCAGGCTATTTTTGGCGCAAAGTCTATTTTTAAACTATGTCTATTTTTAGACATATGGAGCATGGTCCAGGGGTTGCAGTATGTTATTCTTGGAGTATTGGTCATGTTGGTAAAAATAGATGGACCTCTATTTTTGGACCTAGAGGTCGAAGTCTATTTTTAGACTGCCTATCCTAAAAATAGGGAAGTCAAATATTATTTACCCTTAATAATATTTGGACTCTAAACTTCAGTTTACTCTCTTGGAGTACTTCAGTTCGAGCCTTGGAAGTGGCTCATGCATCTGACAGAGGAATTACGCTATTCCCAAGGGTTTGATGGCATCATGCATGGTTGACTTCAGTTAGGACTTCAGTGGCAGAAGTTTGGTGGAGTTAATGAGGCAGCTAGTGGAGTTGTGTGCAGCAGAGGACTGTTTGTTTCTCAGGGCAAGTATGCCCGGGAGATTCTGGAGAGGTTCAACATGCAAGGCTGCAAGCCTGTTGACACTCCTCTTTCTGGTGGTTGGAGGAAGGAGGATGCTACTTCAGCGGAGGTAGTGGATGCCACTGTCTATCGACAGTTGGTGGGGTCGCTTATGTATCTGGTCAATACACGACTCGATATATGCTATGCAGTTAACCAGCTTTCGTAAGCTATGGTTAAGCCTACCAAGCTCTTTTGGAAGGCAGGCAAGCATGTATTGCGCTATATCAGAGGCACATCGGGATATGGTCTATGGTACAGACAGGAGGATGGAGCGAAGCTTTCTGGCTTCACTGATGCAGATTGGGCAGGGAGTCCAACGGACCGGAAGAACACATCTGGAGGAGTTTTCAGCATTGGGTCGACAGCAGTTTCCTGGTACAGCAGGAAGCAGAGATCCGTGGCACTCAGTTCAGCAGAGGCCGAGTACATGGCAGCTAGCTTGGCTGCATGCGAGGCTATTTGGATGAGGAAGATCCTCGCAAGATTGTTCAGGTTGCATTTGGAGCCTACAGTGATCTACTGTGATAACCAGAGCTGCATCAAGCTCTCGGCTAATCCAGTATTTCATGATAGGTCCAAACACATCGACATCAGGTACCATCATATCAGAGATTATGTTTAGCGGAGAATCATGATGCTTTCATATGTTCCCACGGAGGATCAGGATGCCGACATCCTGACGAAGGCGCTCACCAGGAGCAAGTTCGAATTCCACAGAGGCAGGATAGGGGTTGCAGATAATCCATATCTTGCTGAGAGGGAGTGTTGAAAATGCAGCAAGATGATGGAGCTTAGTGAAATGAAGTGGCCTTCACTAAGTGGGCCCGCAGGCAAATTCTGGCGCAAAGTCTATTTTTAGACTATGTCTATTTTTAGACATATGGAGCATGGTCCGGGGGTTGCAGTATGTTATTCTTGGAGTATTGGTCATGTTGGTAAAAATAGATGGACCTCTATTTTTTGACCTATAGGTCGAAGTCTATATTTAGACTACCTATCCTAAAAATAGGGAAGTCAAATATTATTTACCCTTAATAATATTTGGACTCTAAACAACAGTTTACTCTCTTGAAGCACTTCAGTTCGAGCCTTGGAAGTGGCTCATGCATCTGACAGAGGAATTACGCTATTCCCAAGGGTTTGATGGCATCATGCATGGTTGACTTCAGTTAGGACTTCAGTGGCAGAAGTTTGGTGGAGTTAATGAGGCAGCTAGTGGAGTTGTGTTCTGTTTATTTTAGTTGAACTAGTTGAGATTAGTTTAACTAGCTAATCAATTAGTTATGAGTGGAGTGAATTAAATATTATTTAATTCATTAATTAGTAACTCATTATTAAACTCAAGAACACATCAGTTCACTACAGTGCATGAACAGTTCAGTGGAGACCAGTGAAAGAGGTAGATGAAAGGGTGGAGTTAGCTATCAGTGGCGACATCAGTTGTGCATGATATTTGCACCACACTTGGAGGAATTGCCCATGATGATTGCGCTGTCAAGCCAAGGAGATTTGAACCTTGGATCTCTATATAGACAGGCTGGATTGCGCAATAGAGGCAAGGCAATTAGCTGTGATTTTTGAACCAGTAACCTGTTCAAAACTGAGCTAGATTGTGGGTAACTTCATGAGATAGTACTGAGTACTTGTGAGGAGTATTGTACTGAGTTTGTTACTTGATTTCTCCATTATAATATACACAATAGTTGCGGGGTTTTCAGCTATAAGCTTTCCCCATACATACTGTGTTAATGTGTATGATGATTTGATGTGTTATCGCTTGATTTTATTTCCGCATGTGTGATGATGCGAGTGGAATAGATTATATTGTTGCATATAAATTCGAATTGTATGTGATCGAGGATAGTCTCGGTGGATAATTAATCATTATTCGAAAAAGTTACATGAATAAAGGTGTAATGTATCCATATTATGTGAGATGATAAGACATGGAGAATATGTTAATGGTAAACCACGTCACATTTTATATTAGGGATTTTATAAAGATGTTGATTTGATAACCTTTGTTTACATCCATAAGCTTCCACACCGAGAATAGAATTCGGGGCTATTTGGTTTGTAACGATAATTTCCCATATGTATATTTATAAGAAGCAAAGCGCCTTTGGCCGTGCAAAAAGGATTAAGGCGTGGATGATTATTTAATCGAAGGTTGATATTTGGGGTCAGTTAAAGTTGTGGCGTAATAGTTGTATGTGCCGGCCATTGTTTAAACAAAGGCTTACCTTGGGGCTAATTAGGATTCGAATGTTCATTAATTAAAGTTTGATATGTGGGGGTTAACCCAAAGGTCGGAAGAAGGAAAGGAGCGATTGTAATGTGGCTCTGGTTGAAGTTGGACTAGATATTAAATGTAGAAAGAAATTGATGTGGGTTTTCCGCATACATTTATTTAATTGCCAGCGCGGGAAAATTAATGTGTTGGTCAAAGTTCATTGAGTGGAGTCATAGTGCACATTGATATATATATATATTATGGAAGTTGTGGTATGTACATTTGATGAGAGTGAACTATAAAGGCCGTGGGTCTTTATTAAATGGAAGTTTTAACACAACATTGAACTAATGAAAAATTGAATATTATTCGATTTTAATATAGTGGGTTCATAATAAGGTTTCCTTCGAAGATTAAAAGGGAAATAAGTTTCCGAAATCATTAGTTTGAGAATGCCCAGATTTAAAGTCAGCAGTTATATATACAGCAGATACACAATTGCAGTAAACAGGTGAATATGCACAGGAATGAAAATGTGGATTTGACAGGTGTACATGCATAGGTGCTCAGAGGTGCAGTAAACAGAGGTATGCAGGACAGCTACATGACAGCAGAAGAATAGACAAAACCAGCAAGCCAAGGGCTGAGTGAAATTTATATATGTAACTGAAAATGTGAATGTAAATATTTTAATTGGTTTTATATTGTTTGTGATGCATTGGCAAGTCTCCGGAGGAAAACAAAATCCCACTATAATATTGAAATTAGTACATATTGTTATATTTTTCTGAATGAGTTGGTAAAAGAAATGAGAAGGCAGAAGGCAAAGAGGCATGGATGTCCATTTTAAATTCCCTGATGAATGCTAACAATCATAAGGAAATCTCTATAAATAATATCTCATAGATATGCATAGAGAAGTTAGAGAATGCAGAAATGAAGCAGTGAGGCAGAGAAGAAGGAGGAGTTGATAGAGAATCTGAGAAAATGCAGAGATGATGCAGGGCAAATATGAATGCTAGTGCACAGCAGTGAAGAAGGTATAGAACAGAGTTGATATCCAAGGTAAATCGGCAAGTGTTTTTCTTTTGAAAAATTGAGGAAGTTGGAGCTTCCCTATCAAGTTGTAGCTTGATAGATGTCAGTTGTAGCTGATTGAGGTTGGAGCCTCCTGTAGGTTGGTGCCTGCAGAAAATTGATGGGGGCTGGAGCTTCCTTGCAATTTGTAGCTTGCAGAATTGAGGTAGAAGGCTCCTGTGGGTTGGAGCCTATAGAAAATCAGTGGTGAGAGGGAGTTGGAGCTTGCCTTTGCATCACAACAATAATAAGATGTGGTTGTATCCCTTTATGGGTTTCCACTTATATTTGGTGTCTCTGTGCATGATTTTTATGTGTTGATATGGTTTATCTACTTTGCCTATTACTTTTTGCTCTCATATTAATTCTGCTAATACATTATCTTAATACTTGTTGTTCACATTTTAAGATTACTCACATATTAAGTTGAACATGAAATGAAGGTGTAAATAAGTTTTAATTGAAAAAGTTTAAAAGTCCATGAATGTGTTAAACTGATTCACCCCCCCCCCCCCCCTCTCAATTTAACTAAGGGTTCAACATCCCTATTTGGGAACATTACAGTGGTATCAGAGCATCATATTGGCACATCCTGTGCATTCCAAGAAGCCAATATGTCTTCTGAAGAGGAGGAGCTTCTTACTGACAGAGAGAAGAGGTATCTAAAGAGAAGACAGAAGAAATTCAATTACACCAATGACCATGAAGACAAGGGTAAAGCCCCTGCATCTACAAGTGAAGAATAAGGAAAGGACTTTGCTAAGACCCTTTTGAGAGCCATGCAAGATCTTGCTAGAGAAATCAAAGAGATGAGATTGGACAAGATCAAAGAATCTCCTAAGAGATTTCATCTTGGAGAAAGCTCTGGCATGTCTCACCACTAAAATGATCAACCAGTGCATTAGCCACAAGTTTCCCAATGCTCTACCATGCCTACCATTTTGGCTGTGGGAAATGAAGGATTTCAAGAGAAAGAATCCCTTGAAGGCTATTTTGAAGAATACGAATCTCAAAATTAGAGATTCAAATATCACTTGATTTTTCAGGAGTTTTGTCACCTCAAGGACAAAAGAAGACCAAGGCATCATCATATAGATGGTGGATTCACTCAGAATCATGATCAACATCACTCTATGGGCAGATTCTTTTTAACAAATTTTGATGGGTCATCCAAGTGTTCTGCCAAAGCATGGGTTGAAAAACTTGACATCTACTTTCAGTTGAATAAGGTTCCAGAGATGGAGGCTATCAAGATTGCAGCACTGCACTTTGAAGGTGAAGCATATGACTGGTGGTCCCATGGCTTGTCTACATTGGGTCATGCCAATGTGACTACTTATTCAGAGTTCACTAGAAGATTTGTGGAAAGATTTGACAGAAGAGATCCAGAGGCACCATTCATGAGCCTTGAAAATTTAAAGCAATCAGGTAATACAGAGTCTTATATCTGTGAATTTCTAAGATTATCTGTTATGGTTCCTGATTTGTCTGCAGCTAGAAGGGTGTACATGTTCATTGATGGGTTAGATGAACCTCTTCATGGGTTGGTAAAATCTACCAAGCCCACTACCATGCATGATGCTATTGAGATGGATAGAGACCTTCAAGAAACATTGCCTAAATCAAAGGAAAAATTTCAGCATAAGCCCTCTTTTCCTTCAAAAGGAAAGGAAGAAAAAGCTACTCCTTCCAAGGAGAGCTCATACAAGAAGCCTCTTGATGAAAAAGTCCGAAGAGATCTAAGAAAAAGGAAGCTATGCTTCACTTGCCAAGAATCATGGGCACCTGGACATAGATGTGCTACTGGAAAAGAACATTACATAGAGGTCTTCTCAGATGTTGAGGAGGAAGAAGAAGATGAACCAAGAAGAGGTCACAGCGCTGACACTGCAGGAGGAGAGCCAACACCATTAGGAGATGGGGATGGAGAATTTTCTCCTATTGGAGGGGCTCTTGCATCTTTGAGAGGAGTTCCTAAGTACTTGACCTTAAGAGTTCAAGGTTCCATCTTGAATCAGAGGGTCTCTGTTTTTATTGATAGTGGGGCAACCCACAATTTCATTGATGCCCATCTAGTGCAAAGGAGGGCAATACCCACTGATACTTTTGATGGATTATTTGTTTTGGTCCCATGAGATAGAACAATGCAATGCATGCATTATGTCCCATCACTTTCAGTCACCATGGGAACTCATACATTGGTTGATCACTTCTTTGTGGTTGACATACCTGACACCAATGTGATTTTGGGTGTTCAATGGCTGATTACATTGGGAAAATTCACCACTGATTGGGAGGCTTTGCAAATGGAATGGGTGGACAAGAAGAGTGGTGAAACTAAAATGATCAAAGGCATGCATACATATCCCTCACATACCACTTCCACACAAAGAACAGAGATGGATTTGTGTAGTGGAAGCAAGGACCTTACAGTCCCATCTATCATGCTCATGAGGTTGTTGCATGGGACACTCTTATCTAGTAGCAAACCACCTAGGAGGCCACCTGATTCAGTTTTTTTGGGAGATATCTCACCACATGATGCTCCAAATTTAGATCCAGGAGGGATGGGAGCATTGGAAGACAATGATACAGCGCTGGGAGGCTTGGGTAGGCTCAAGGAGGAGGGATATTTTCTTCCCTTATCGTCATCACCCACTCTCATTTCTGATTTTGCGCTGTGGGAGGAGGAGAATGGAAGGAATGGCCTTCCAACATATACATTTGGCATGGGAGATGTCAAGGAGGAGAGAAGCAACATGACAAACATTTCTGTTGATACATCATTAGTGCTGTCATTGCTGGGCAGTTTAGATCCATATTGGAAATCCCAACTGTTGGTGGATTATTCCAAGGATCTTCACACTTGTATGATACTTGATGACCAACTATATGAAGAGGGCTATCTAGTCCATGAAGGATTATCTATCATCATGGTAGGATCTTCTTGTCTAGAGCCTCCAAGCTCAAGGAGAAGTTGCTACAAAGGTCCTACAAAGGGTTTTGTTTCAGCCATACCTATTCCATGAAGATCTACAACATCATAATGAGAAGCTTTGAATGGGAAGGCTTTGGAGGAGAACTACATTAGCATTTTCAAAAATTCATGGACCATGTGGAGTTGGGACAGCAACATGACTCTATGAAAGAGTTATTTCAGCCATCACTTCCTTCTTTTGAGAGAGGAGATAGATTTATACACCACTCCATTTGTATGAGGAGGATTGTTGGTGAAGAACATGCTCATGTAAAACATGTTTTATTTTCCGATTGTATGCATTATTTCACCATGTTTATGCAGGCCATGACTCCAAGGAGGAGTATTTTATCTTGTAAACTTCATGGCCAACATTGGGCCACAAATTTTTCTGAACTTGGCCACTCCCTTGGTGGACAAAGGGAGATCTTGTTTCATGATGGGTGCTTTCCTAAGGCACCAAATATATCTCACACTTTCAGCCATAGTGAGATAACATGTGCAGCAAGTAAGTGGTGGGGAAACCACTTACCACATCTAGATCTAATGCAGGCAGGAGATGCACTGCGCTGGTTCCACATGTGGGACTATGACCCACCTCTATATGCACAACTTTCTGTTTGTTTGTACATTGTCTTGCTCCCACACATTGATGATATACTTGTACATTTTATGGGAATGTATGGAGGGAGGATGGGAGGTATGTATGTACCATATGGGATGGAGACTCTCTATGTATCTTATGCTACATGTTTCAAGGAGAGCATTGGGCCAGCCATGTTTGTTTCATTTGAATTATTGTCTCCTTGTGGGATGAACCATCTCATGAGAACTTTGGAGGAGAAATTCATGGAGGGATGGATTGGTGAACACTTAGCTTATGGAGGAAGCTTATCTCATGATGGTGTCACTAATGGAGGAGGAGAAGAGTTGCAGCACTCACCTTATCAGTTCCTTGAGGACAAGAAACATTTGGGAGGGGAGGACTGTAATATTCCCAATTAGTCCTAAGCTAATGGGAATATTCATTTTTGTTTTATTTTTCTGTTTCATGAATAAAAATGTAAAGGAGGATCATAAAACTCCTAAATAGTAAATAAATCAATGCCAAATGTGAAAAAGGATAAATCTTGGCTATGTAAGCAATCACCCTTAGGTGTGAAAGGGGCTGGATATTTTGACTAGGTCAACCATGACCAAATATATAGTGTTGTCTTGGAGGAGTGGCCATCAATGAGGCACACCGTAGGTTTAGATGGAAATGGATTGTGTGAAAGAAGCTATTTCATTGAAGGTGGTTTAGGGTTTACAAGCTCTTAACTTATAAAAGGAAGAGGATGGCACCATGAAAAGGTTGTTGAATGATATTTGATTTCTGAAGTATTGTCTGTTTAGACATATAGCTTTCTTTGGTTGTTTAGCCTAGATTGAAAATATTGTTTAGCATTGGGTGTTGTTGATCGGGAATCCCACCTCTTACCATTTAGTAGCTCTTGGGAGAGTCTTGTATTCCATAGTCCACTATCTGGCTTGAGGCCAAGTTTTTTCTTCCAACTACAACGTAGATCTTGTTGAGGGTTTGGTTGTCTTTGAAAGCTGCAGCAAGTGGAGGCTAGATCTACTCATATCTAGATCATTCTAGTCCTCCTTTTCAGTGGGGAAGGATTCTATCTCATTGGCAAGAGAGTATTGGATCATTGGAGCATCAATTTCAGATATTTGCATGTGGCCAAACATTATCTAAACAATACAGCACAGTTTTACTTCCAGATATGCGTTTTTATGTAGGTGTTGTTGCAGGGTCTTTTGGCACATATTTTGGAGGAGTGATTTTCATGTGTTGGGGATCTGCCCTTCACCTTTGAGATCCATTGAAGAGGATCAATTTATTGTACATATCAGATCAGATCTGAATATTCTTAAATATCTAAATATTTCTGCAGATCTGAATATTTAGATCTCAAATCTACTCCTTGTACATGATCTTTTGCTAAAAAACCCAAGGGGAATTTGAAGAAGATCCTATCTAGTGTATGGATCTCTTACATATCTGACTTTTCATGCACTAATTTCCTCTAGATTTGAAGTGTAATCAACAGCTGCTGCAGCTCAATAAAATAACACTGTCAAGCCTTTTTCAGTCTATACATGTGATTGCAACACCTATTTTTGAGGATTTTCTTCCATTGGAGACTTCTATTTCCTGTTGTACATCTTATGGGCCATCTTATGCATATATTTTTTGTTATAAATGTCAATAAATATTCTCCATATTGTCCTCCTACTATGTTTTAGATGATCAGTGTTATTTTTCCTGCATATCTTTCACATATTGCTGCAGTCCCTATTTGGGAACATTACATTGAAGATGGTAAAAAAAAATCACCTTACAATCTACACCATAATAAAAAAATAAGAAATGATTAATGTAAATAATATAGATCGTACATATTGCATCCAAATTTTACAGATGATCAACTAACAATTTAAAAAATAGAGGAAAAAAGAAAACATTTATCATCATGTACTAAATTTTACAAAATATATTACATACCTTCGGATTTGTGTGACACGAGTGTCTGACGAACCATTCATAACCTTTAAGTTCTCTAATAGAAATATAGCATAGAGAAGACTTGTTTTGGAGCCTTCATAAAGAGGTTTTGTTGCCTTCTCAATTATAGGTCTATCAAAAATACCATATAAATGGTTGTCATCATCATCCATTCCAACATTATTAAATGTCTACTGGATCAATATATTTGACCCCTCTTCTTCAATTGTGTTATTAGCATAATCATATTCTTCTATAGGATCATTAATTTGATCTTCAATATTCGCTCCATGTTCCTGAATATGTGTTTGTATGATGGCCATGCCATTCTTATCCATGGCCAATGCCCTAGGGTGTTGTTTCTTTAAAATTACAAACAATCAAGTAATATTAGTGTATATAACAATTATTAAAACGATATAAACATTTAAAAATATAATATATGAAAAAAAAGACACCAAAGACAATGAGAAAGACAACTTAGGTGAGAGTGAGAAATAAAGACAACAAATTAATGATGAAGCTTGTGCAATTTATGAATATGTTGAACAAATATAGGAAAATTGCTAGTTTTCTTTACATGTAGAAAGAGAGAAAGTTTGTGAGAGATATACTCAAAAGAAACAAAAATAACCTATTCATATTTCACCTTCATCATTATGTCATATTATTTCTTGATTTTTTGGTGTGGATGGAAACTTTCCCTGGCCCAACTAATTAGAGACCACAATTTAATTTATAAGGGGTTCAGAGCTAAGGGATTAGGGGTTAGGAGGTTATTGGCATCCAAGCGTTAAGTGTACTTAGGATTTGGTAGTCTAGATGGAGCAAGAAGCTTAGGTGAGAGCAAGAAATTAAAAAAAAAACAAATTGATGATGAAGCTTGTGTAATTTATTAAGATTTTTATGGAATATGTTGAATTTTTTTAGGAAAAATGTTACTTTTCTTGACACGTAGAAAGGAGACACTTTGTTATATATATAGTCAGAACCATAAAAAATAACCTATTCTTGTTTCGCCTTCATAGTTATGTCATATTCTTCCTTGATTTCACTTGGTGACCACACGGGCTTTTAAGTTAATGGCAACTTTCCTTCTAATCACTAATCATTAACCCACCCCTAACCTATAAACCATTAGCATTCCCTAACCATTTAATATGGCCTAACCCCATTTAATACGGTCAAACGTCGAAATTACGATGCATGTCACATACACATAGGGTATCTAATGTAATAAAAAGGCATCAGAAATCTGGTGAATCCGTCAGATATCCAACACATTTATGTTTTGCAACAGATATCCAACATTGTACAAGGTTTTTAAAAAAATTACACAAAATACAATTAAAATCTGATAAGATGGTTGACTTTATCAGTATTGTTGGAGTAAAGAGTCTGTTTTTTCACCCATATGTAGTAGTGACAAGTTTCTTGTTAATTACTTTAATAGTTATGAAAATACATTATAAAAGAGACCCTTAATCTTTAGTAAATAAACCCAATAATCCACACACAAGAATAAACACAATATAGATCAAACCCTTGAGGTAGGGTAACACCATATATCGTTCCTCATGGAAGGATTCCACTCCTCAAACAATACTTATTACAGTAATATTCTTCATCCTACCTCATTACATTTCTTACAATAATTTATATATTGAGTTATGGTAATTTCAGTAATATTTTTCACCATGTCTCATTAAATTGCTTACACTACTCTATAAATTGAAGTAGGGTAACTTCATATATTTTTCCATCTAAAAATAAACGCACTCCTCTTGTTGCAATAATATTCCTCACCATGCCTCCTTACATTGGTTACACCAATTTATATAGTTTTCTCTATCTCCTAAGAACATTATAGAGAAGAAACACTCTAGTAGGTACTCTAATAACTCGTTTTATCTTCTAAAAACATTACATTGTGTTCACATTATTAAAATACATATCTATTATTATTTATTTAGGTAACTCCCTCGATACCCCCATATTACCCCCATAGGTAAGCTACATTGTATCCCCCTTCACATGCTTCATCCCAAGAACATGGGAAGAAACCATAAAATATAAGTGACTAATAATGTAACCATCTAGTATGAAGCATTAGCGCCATCACTAGTCAAATTCTTTTGGAAGGTAAGCAAGTTCCAGACTTTCACCTCTAGGACGTGCTATTATGCCACCTTGGACACCTCTGCGTTCCTTCAATCGAGCATTCCAAGATGATTTGGTAGGCACACTACAGTCGATTCACTAGAAATTTTGGGGTAGAAAATATAGTGGCAGTGCTGCAAAACTATTTTTATTGGCCAAACCTTCGACAGGATGTTGGGAAGTACATCATATCTTGCACTGCATCCGTCAATGCCAAACCTACAATCAAGAAGCAAGGCTTGTATACTCCTCTGCCTATTCCCAACTGGCCTTGGGAATCCATCTCCATGGATTACATGTCGGGAATTCCTTCTACCAAGCATGGAAATGACTTTGTTTTCATGGTCGTCGACATATTCTCCAAGATGGCCATTCTAGCAGCCTGCAAGAAGAGTATCACAATAGAAGCCACTGCCAAATTCTTCTTTGAACGAGTGTGGGTACACTTTGGGATCTCACAATCCATTATCTCATATCGGGATAGTAGGTTCCTACGTGCATTTTGGTCAAGCCTCTGGTCGTTGTTAGATACCAATCTCACTAAGTCCATGACCTTCCACCCCGAAACTGATGGCCATATAAAGGTCGTCAATAGGATGATCGTGCACATCTTGTACATGTACAACTTGAAGAATTGATGTACATGGGACGAAATCCTCCCCTATGTCTATCATAACTACAACAAAGCACTCCACAACTCAACTGCCACATCCCCTTTCAGGTGGGATTGTGATTCCAACCATCATGTCCCATTGATGTTGCCATACCACTTGCAGCTACTCAGGAAAATTCGGCTCATGCCCAGCCTGAAGTCAACAAAGCTAACAACTTCATTGAACGCAGTCAACACATCCACCAATAGGTCCATGAAATATTGGAAAACGAAAATTCTAAGTACAAACAACGCCATGACCAGCATCGGATGCCACACAAGTTTCAGGTGGGTGACAAAGTTTGGTTACATTTGTAGAAAGAGCGCCTCACTGGATCCTACCACAAGCTTCACCTGCTACGATATCAACCTTACACCATCACTAAAGATGTAGGGGAAAATTCATTTGAGCTCATCATTCCACCATTCCTTGGCCTACACCCAATATTCAATGTGGATTAGCTACAACCATACTTTCCCCCATTGTTGGACACAACAAACATTGCTAAGAAGTTGACAGCAACAGAGCTCAACCCAAGCTGCATTGAACATGCCACAGATGATAGGATCATGGAAACACATATCAAGAACACTCTCCAACAGAGGATCTAACCATATCGAGTTTTCAAAGCCGACCAACTCCTTCACCAGGGAAAATGGCTCACTAGGGACCAGGTTGAACAAAAAATTCCTCACCTCATGGAGGATCTGCAAGAAATGGGGACCATTACTTCCTAAGGGGGGAGGATTGATCCAAGTGGATATCGGTGGCCACCCACCTATTCCACTTGGACCTCTAGACAGTTTCATATGTTTCCTTGTTTATAACACAATTTACTATTTTTAGTAGTTTTTTCGGGTCTTGAACTTCCGGAGTTGTTTTGACCCCTTAAACGATGTTTTTTTGAGGTATGCAATAGGACCATAGCCCACAAATATTGTATTACTCAGAGAGATATTTCTAACGAGGTATTGTACATGCCAAATAGAGATCATATGACCAAGTTACGACCTCTCGAAGTTGGTTTCTCAACTAACCCGAATGGGGCCCACAAACTCTTAGCGTTCCATCTCCTAGGGTTAGTTTTTTGGTTGTTTAGGGTTTCCATTTGATGTTCAATAATAAAAGGCCCTTGAGCCTCATTGTAACATAGTTCAGAGGCATGTAGCCACCACATCTCTTCTCAGAGATAAGCTACCATCACTCGAGTTAGTTTATTTCCATTCTGTATGTAAGCATATTCAATAGTTCTTTGATATTAATGAAATGCAAATTTATTTCTGTTGCATCTTTGTGTTTATGTTTATATCGGTATTTTGTTGCGTTCCTGCATAAGTTTGGATTATAAACCCAACAATCCACAGAAGAGGATCAACACAATATAAATCAAACCCTTGAACTAGGGTAACACTATATATTATTCCTTATGGAAGGAATGCACTCCTCAAGCAATATTTGTTTGTTACAATAATATTCTTCACCATGCATCATTACATTGCTTACAATACTTTATATAGTACTTTTTATATCATATGAACATTTTAGATAAGGGACATTCTAGGAGGTTGAACCTTCTAGTAACTCCTCCTATTTTCTAAAAACATTACATTATGTTCATATTATTACAATACATATCCGTTATTATTCCATTGAGCACCTCCCTAGGCACCCCATATTAACCCCCATACATACACTACATCTTGGACCATTTGTTCACCCTCATACATGTCTCTCTAGTAAATTTGCATATGTTTAGGGTTACCCATGAATAACCAAGCTTTAGGGTTACCCATGAATAACCAAGCAAATTATGCTGTCATGATCATGTTGTTGGTTGATGCAACTCAACCTTCAGATTTTCCACCTTAGCATGTTCTTGACTCCCCATTCATCAGGTTGCAATTGAATAATGTTTATTGTGTCCACGATTCATGTCTATTTAGGAAATATTTTCAATTGAAGCTTCTATCAAGGATGTTTAAACCCATCCCATTCATACATATTCCTAGAACAACAAATTAGTTTGTACATAACATCAAAATTTGAAATATTGGATTGACATTTATCACATTATCATTATTTTTCTCATGATCATTGTGAGTCCTCAAAACTACCATTATTTCACATCATTTTCCTTGAGTTTTAATAGTTTTTTTTGTTTATCCATAACTTTGAATTGAGACCATTTTAATACTTATATGTGGGATTACGATCCATATTTTCCAATACATTTGTCTTAGTATTTCAAGTGAGTTTATGATTAAATCTTAGAAAAATGACATGTTTTCACTTATTCTTAAAAGTTAGATGAATTTAGTGATGATTCCCTGTATATTTAGAAATTCCAACAATACACATTTTCACCACCTAGTCTCAATTTGAGTGTTATCTTCAAAATGGAATATTTGTCATGGATTTAGATCATTATCAACCATCTTAAATGTGGAAAGTATCTTTGGACCAGAGACAAGATTAGTTTGATTAGTTTTGAATTATTAACCAAATAAAATATTGTAATGATTAAATAGTTGATTTTAATTTCTACTTAATAGTAAATCTCTGTAACCACACGAGATATTTATGGATTTGAATTTGAGTTAAATTATGGTTTATCGTATTGTCAAAGCAACTCTTTCTACAAATAAATTCTTTCATTTTTGTTTTCGATGAATAAACCTCGTGGTAGCAAAATAGATTTTTTGATAAATTTCAAGTATTTATAAAGACAATTTTATAAGATTTACCTGATAGATATTATACATATTTGGGCAATGAACTCTTAACATGTCTAAATATCAGTCTTGGCAGGCCTGAGCATGGTGAGTGAAGAAATGTAAAACTCGAACACGTCCTGCCATCTCGAGTTTGGTATTGATGGGCCCAACCCCAACCCCAACTCCAACTGTATCTGGATTTCTGGCAGAACCCACAGCAGCAGCAACCAGGAAGGGCTGAACAGAGGGCGTTACAGCCTTGAATCTCGAGCTCTGGGGCATCACTCTCCCTGCAGGGAGGACCATGAATCCAATTTGGTCACCGTGGTAATTCAAATCCAGATTGCTGTCGTAATAGTTGAAGGTTCCCCTGTTGGGATTCTTCACAGTCAAATACACAGAAATGGTGAAATTCACTGTAGATTCGTCTGCACTCGGATTCAAACCAGTGTCAGAGGAAGCAGAGAAATGGAAGTTGGGCAGCTGCACAACATTGATAATGATGTTGGGATCGTTTGCATTGAACAGAGAAAAGAAGAGAATGAACATTATGATGACAATAAACACCACAAATATTGCGCCCACAACACAAGATGCAAAGTTGCTGGATCTGTTTGGACGTCCGTCCTTCATTCTCATTTCGCCTGCGTGCCTGCAATCATAAAATCCTCCTGATTCTAATGGCAGTTGCCAGGGCTTCAGGATTTGTTGCCAAAAGTCATGAATCAACTCTTGGGATCCCTGCAACATTTCACGCTCAGCTAAAAAATACATGGAATCGTCCTCCCCACTCTGCCTCCCTCGCCAATCCTCTTGTCTTTCATAATTCTGCTGACAAATGGCAAAATAGTTTCAAGAAATATTGTGATTTGTTGTTGTTGGTTGGTTGCAACATGCCCCTTGTGATAAATTTATGACTATGATATACCAGTGGGCTCCCACTCGTGTGGTTCCATCATTGCGAGGAAGGATTTCACGCATGGCTCTAAGCCCATATCCACATTTCGAGCTCAGCCTTAATGAAATTGGAGAGAAGGGAAACTCGATATTTGAGCCTGCAGGGAATGAGAATGTTTTTGGATGTTGCTATCTACAACCATACACGGTTGTGCGTTGGCCTACTAAAAAACTACATTCTAAGTTGGCCTATTAAAAAACTACATTCTAAATTAGGTATTGAGAATTCAAGGAGTAGGTATTGAGAATTCAAGGAGTTGTTTCACTCTTTGGTCTGCAACATCACAATGAACTTGGTAATCTTGGTATTTTATGTAGAATTGTTATTATTCAATACTTATTATCTTTTTGCAAGTTAGTTAACTTATTAATAGTTTTTGTTCCCATGCTATGTCATTCACGGTCTTTCTTGTTCGTTTTTTTGCTTGCACTAACCTCTATTTTCCCCTCTCCCTTCTCGTTGACACAACCATTCACTCTTATTGGCTATTCTTTTTTTGTTATGACTCTCTTCCTACTGCTCAAGTTACATGGAACTCTTCCCAGTTCTCTGAATCTATGCTTCTCTTTCACCTCTTGCTTGAGCCTTTCCTATCCTCTAACCCTTCTCCCATGCCTTGTCAACACGCTCACGTTCATAGGGTCGTTGCCAATTACCCAGAACAGGGCCACAAGGATAGTACACGTATACATCATTCATCCACTGGAGGAAGTTGTCTCTTGCTTTTTTGACCTCACACCGAGGCCCATTCAGGAAGAGCTAACTTGTGCCGAGGGAAAAACTTCCACTCATAGGCTTCATCTCTCAAATACAAAGGTTCTTACTGAGTTGGCAGATTGGATTCCATACACAAGGCATACTAGAGGCCATTTCAATTAATATATGCACACATTTGATCTCTACTCGCACATGAAGTTTTTACTGGGGTGCACTCTCTTGGATCAATATGAGTACCACTTAGACATTCTTCATTCTCTTGAACATCTACATCGACATATGAAAGACTTAGATCAACAAATGGAGCGTATTACACAACATCTCGACATCCCCTTCTCAACGGAAGGAACTTCCAAAGATAACAAAGAGATAATCCAGGTTGCTAACATAAACTCTAACCCCTATGCCTAATTTTTTATCATGTCTATACTATGTTGATCTTGTGTTCCTCTTGGATTTCTACATTGCTACTATTAAATTTTATTTCTCCATATACTCATTTACCTCTCATCATTTAAACCAAAAAAATAAAAAATGCGTCTAATCTCCCTAGCAAAAAAAAACTAACTTAAACTATTCAATTTTATCTGATAATTTTCAATTTTAAAAACAATACATTTTAAACACCTAAAATCATATATTATGAATACTTTTCACCCTTGTTTATATCACAAGCGATATATAATTTATCGTTCAAAATTGATGTGCTTAATTTTTTAATTAATTTAGGATACGAACTTGCTGGATCCGTTTGGAGGCGTCCTTTATTCTCATTTAGCCTTGCCTGCGATCATAAAATCCACCTAATTCTAATAGCTTGAGGATGCATGTAAATTTTAATTCAAAAATCATCTAAAATTCTATTTATTGGTATTTGAACTATTTTACAAATCAAATTCATTATAATATTAATTCTTATATATAATTTAATTGTATTTGTATTGGTATATTAATATTGTAGTTTAATATTTGTTTAAATTTTGATTTATATTTTTTTAAGTCAATTTTACTTAAAATTGTTTTATTGCAAATTTCCAACTAGACAGTATCTTTTTTAATACCATATTAAATATTATTTAATAAAATTTGTAACAATTAAAATCATATGTTATGGATTGGTTAAAAAGTTATCTGGTCGAAGAAAAAATTTGGGGAAGACTGCTCGCGTGCACGTTGCCTGCTTCTCCCCTACGATCCTGCTGCATCTTCGTCATCATGGCCCCAGGAGGGGGTCCTGAGCCCGAACCCCCTCTTCCTCCTGAACTATTAGCCTTCAAAACGCTGGTGGCCTGCAACAACAAGCGGCCTCCAAGTGACCTGCAGCAAAAATTTGTGAAAAGATTGGAAGAGATCCCCACAGTGGATTTGCCGACTGAAGAACCTTGTAGATCAACGCTTAACCTTGCTGAATGCGGGCTCATTGGGCAGTTCACGGGGCTTTGGCCCTCGCCAAAAACTATTGAAGCCTGGATCCAAAGGAACTAGACTCCTCTCATTAAATATGGCATCAGAAGTTACTTTGTCGGTAAGGGCTTCTTTTTTTTTGTTTTTGAAGTAGCTGAAGACAGGAACCTGATATTTTGAAATGGCCCATACTTCATGGGCCTCAGGGCCTATACTTGAATCAACAGACCCCATATTTCGATCCGAGCCAAGATGTCCCATCGACTGTTATGGTTTGGGTTCGCTTGCCCCATCTTCTTCTCCACTGCAGGAACCTAAATCTTTAGAAACCATTGGTAAAAAAGTTAGGAAGTATATCGACGGAGCATAAAGAAGAGATCAGTTATCATGTGCTCGAATCTGTGTCGAAGTCGAATTGGAGGTAGGCCTCCCTGAGGCTATTAAGCTCACGGTGGCTGACTGGACTCACATCGAAGAGCTTGATTACGAGCAGTTCCCATTCAAATGCTGGTTTTGCCATGGCTACGGAAATTTTTCCAGATATTGCAAAAAGAAAACCGTGGAGGAGACTGAGACCTCCAAAGAGGAACAATGGACTCAGGTGCAAAAAGCCGCCTCAAATAAACTGAACACTAGAAACAAAAGGAAAAGCAAGCCTACAGGGAATGTTGCCCCTTCCTCGGCGCCACAAGGGGAAGGAAATTTTGTCCCTGCTAGCACAGATGTAAATTCCAACCCCTTCTATATTCTAAGCACCCTGAAAGAACCTCAAATTGCTTTAGAAGTGGAAGTGACATAACAGAAGCCAAAACCAACAGAAGAAAATAAAAGACAACAAGAATCTGCTTCAACACCAGTTAGATCCCCAAGAGGAGATTCCACATCCCCAACCTATGCAAAAATGACAAAGAATAAGCCCCCTGAATCCTCTGGATCTTCGGATGAAGAAACGTTCAAGCGACCCTTGAAAAGAGTCGGGAGGAAGTCACATAGAGTGGCAAGAGAAGAAGAGGCTGAGAAGAAAAAAATGCAAGGCAACCAGTCCACTATTGAGATTTCCATAGGAAAAAACAATCGACCTAGGACTCATAAAGGCCACCTCTTTGCAAGTAAATAATGTGTATTGTCTCTTGGAATTGCAGAGGCTTGGGAAATCCCACAAAAATGGAAGCAGTGAAGAAACTCCTGAAATATGATACCCTTGAGATCCTCTTGTTCAAAGAGACCAAAATAGAAGGGGTTGCCCTTCTAGAGATTAGTAAAGACAAATGTACAACAAAATCTGGGAAAGCAGTCAGTGCAAGGGGTACTTGTGGTGGGCTTGCCACTCTCAGAGAAGCTGATAAATTCCATCTAGTCAGTTCCTTCGAAACAAAACATTGGATCTTCACCAAGCTCCAACATATTGTGAGTAAGACCTCCCTTGCTCTCTTTAGTCTTTATGTTTCGGTTCTCTATATCGAAAAAAAGGATTGTTGGCAAACCCTCATTGATTTCCTTGAAGCCTACTCTCCCAAGAATATAGTCCTAGTAGAAGACCTCAATCTTGTCTTCTAACCTAATGAGAAAAGAGGAGGCAATACAAGAAAAGACCCCATCCTCCCTCTTGTCGAAGAGTTGATCCTAGAATGGGACTTACTAGATTTTAAACCCAAATCTGGGCTCTACACATGGTCAAACAACAAAACTAGGAATGAGCACATCTTTGCCCGGCTTGACAGATTTCTTCTTCAGAGCTCCCTCCTCTCTCAGAAGAATATAATCTCCTCCAAAATTTTGCCTAAATTGATTTCTGATCATAAACCTATCTTACTACTATTAGAAGAAGAGGAAAACTTGGGTCCCATTCCTTTCCAGTTCAACCCTTTATGGACTGAAAGGGATGGGTTTCAAGAGACTATATCGAAAGCATGGTCCACCCCAGTCAGTGGTTCGACTAGCTGTGTGTGGGAACAAAAACTCAAAGACACTAAATCAACGCTGAAAAAATGGCTTAAAAAACCCTCTTGTTCATCTACAAGCCTTAGAAAACAGGCCACTGAGAGGTTGCTTGAACTGCAAATGAATATGGAACATCAAGATATCACTTCCTCCGGAATACAGCTTGAGCAAGCTGCCCAACAAAGCTCTTTCCAGACCTTCAGATTATAAGAAGAGACCTTGAGGCTTAAATCTCGCAATCTTTTGCTCAAATCTGGAGATAAAAATACTGCTTTCTTCCACAAGAAAATCTGCACCTGCCTCTTGAGAAATCACATTGCAGAAATCATCTCCTCGAACGGGACTGTGCATAAAGGAATTGTTGCGATCCGTGAGGCTGCTACCTCTCACTTCCAGCAGTTTTATATTGAAAGTGGAGATGATAATGAGGAGGAAACTTCAAAATTCCTCTCTCACATCCCAAGTCTAATAAAGGAGGAGGACAATCTCAGTCTCTTGAGACCCTTCACGGAAGAGGAAATTAGCAAAATTGTCTGGGCGATGGAGCCAGAAAAATCCCCTGGTCTGGATGGTTTCTCCATTCACTTCTACAGAATCTGTTGGGATATTATAAAGGCTGATATTATTTGAATGATAAAGGGATTCCAGCAGAAAGCCAAAGTGGGGGGAAGCACAAACTCAACCTTCCTCACTTTGATCCATAAAGAAGCGAACCCTGTCTCTTTTGATCGTTTTAGGCCAATTTTTCTCTACAATGCTTCATACAAGATCATCTCCAAGCTCTTGGTGAATAAGATCAAACCTCTGTTAGAAAAACTCATTTCTCCCAATCAAGGTGGTTTTGTCAAAGGAAGGCACATCTTGGACAATGTGGCACTATTGTAGGAAACCATCCACTCCAGCCTCCAACGCCACGAAAAAGGGATGATCATCAAACTAGACATGGTGAACGCCTTTGAATGGGTAAGACATTCCTTCCTTCTCCAAGTTATTTCCGCTTTTGGTTTCAACTCTGCTTTCATTAGGCTAATCAACGCATGTATTGGAGAGCCGTGGATTTCCCCCTTGGTAAATGGTAGGCCAACTGGTTACTTCAAGGCCTCGCGGGGCATCAGACAAGGATGCCCTCTGTCCCCCTTCTTGTATATCTTGATGGCCAACTCCCTTAGCCGGAAGCTGTCAGCAAAGAAGATTAAAGGCTATCTTCCTGGAATCAAGGCTGCAAGAGGCATTGAACCAATCAACCATGCATTGTTTGTAGATGACTCCCTTCTCTTGGGGGGGGGGGGGGGGGGGCTTCCATTAAGATTGCAAGGGATTTTAAAGAGGTTATCCAAAGCTTATGCAGTAGCAAATAGAGCCCTCTTTCAATAAAAGAAAAAGTGCAGCATATCTGGGAGATTTCCCAAGTTCTTGTCTATGTGGGTACTGCAAGCTGGGATAAAATCAAATATCTAGGCATGCCCTTGACTCAAGGTTTTAATAAGACCCTTCATTGGGCCGAGATCCTCAGCAAAATTAAGAACAAAATGAAATTTTGGGGCGGGCAGTGGCTTACCACAGCTGGAAAGCTTATCCTGGTGAAATTTGTCCTCTCCTCACTCCCCTTATATCAGGCTACATTTCTTTTGGCCCCTAAATCAATTACTGGTCATCTCTCAAAGCTCCTAAGAAAATTTATTTGGCAAGGTGGTAAGGGAAACCAGAAAAAATTCCATCTAGTTAGCTGGGACATAGTGAAAAGAGCTCTTATAGATGGGGGCCTGCAAGTAAGACACCTCAGTTTGGCCAATCTGGCCTTGGGAGGGAAGATGATCTGGAAAATCTTCTCAAACCCTCGACATCCAATAAGTGAAGTCCTTATCAAAAAATATATGCATGGTCTCTCCTTGTTAAATATGGATGAAGGAACAACTCGGAAGGGTACCACTCTCTGGAAGCTCTGCAATGGAAGTTGGGAGTTCTTCAAATACCACCTCTTCAGAATCTCGAGCAGTGGGGAAAACATCTGGCTTTGGGATGACAATATCATGGGTCACCCTCCTCTCAACTTAGTTCAAGAAATTGCTGATCTGCGAGAGTGGCTCATCAATCGTGGGATTAACACTTTGGCTGGAATTTTGTCCTGGGATGCTGCTAGACACTGGATGGCCTAGAACATTCTTTGCACCTCCAGAAAGGCTCCTCCCTCAGCTATCTATATTTTTATCATCTCTTGCTGGTCTCGCTCCAATCCATCGACGCTCTCGAGACAAATGGGGCTAGGGAAAGACCGGTCAGTACTCTGCTGCATTTGGGTTTGCTGCCCTTCAACATAGTATTCCCCTCCACTCCCCTTCTCTGTGGAAGCAAGTCTGGGATCTCGAGGGTCTTCCAAAGGTTAATTTTTTCACATGGCTTCTCATCCACAAGCGTGTTTTGACAGGAGAAAACTTTCTCAAAAGAGGTATCGTCGACCCTCACAGATGCCCACTATGCTGTGCAGCATTGGAGTCAATGGAACATCTATTCCTAGAGTGCAATTTTACAAATAATGTTTGGGTGAATGCGCTATATGGGCTTAATGTCCATCCTCCTTCGGTAGGCTCGATTTCAAACCTTTTCATTTCGTGGAAGGAGCAATCACCACATGAACTTCGCAGGAAGTCCTTGTGGAATATTATCTGGTTCGCAATTCCTAAATTTGTTTGCTGGCAAATTTGGCTGTCTAGGAATGATGCCATATTTAACAACAGATCTTGCTCCCCCATGGTGGTGGCTACCAAGGTGAAAGCATTGCTAATTGATTCCTCGACGAACCTCCCCCACAAGAAAGACAACAATCTCCCCTTTGATGCGATAATATGGATCGATGCGCCTCTGAAGCATACTCTCAGTCATAAGTCATCCTCTTGCCCCAGTCATAATCCAGAGTGGAGGCTACTGATTCCTGAGACTGAATTTAAAAATTGGTGGAAGTCCCATGATAAAGCTACAATCTTTTTTTATGGTGCTTCTAAGGGGAATCCAGGTATATCTGGAGCTCAGGGGGTCATCTATCCCCAGATTGGGCAAAGCAAAATTAGTTTCAATTGGGGCCTTGGACAGAACTCCAATAATCAAGCAGAAATATTAGCACTACTCAAAGCCTTCCAGATCGCGCATGAGCACGGAGAAAAGGACATAAAAGTTTTCAGAGACTCGGAAATCCTGATCAAGATCATGAACATAGGACATCAATTCAATAACCCAGTCCTTAACAAAGCTCTGCAGAGACTCAAAAAAGTGTAACAAAAATACACTTCCAACTCCTTCTTCCATATCCTTCGAAATTTAAATAAGGAAGCTAACGCAAAAGCAAATGCAAGTTTCCTCTTGGCCCAAGGAGATCTTTCAAAAAACAACGATGCCCCAATTTGGTTTCCGATACCTTAAGAAGCAGCTATGAAAAAGCAAAACCCGTCTTAAAGGGAATTTTAGGAAAATAGAATATGTATCAAGAGTTGATTAGCCTATGGCCCAATCTATTTTCATAAAAAAAAATATATATATATACCCATTCTTATTAAAAAAAGAAAATCATATGTTACAAATACTTTTGATACTTATCTATACCATAAGATCTATGTCATTTATTGTCCATACTTAATATGTGTATGTTTTGAATTAAATTCAGATATAAATTTTAATAAAATAGGCCTTATCTACTTAATAAAACTAAAAATTAATTTATAATAACAAAAAAATTAAAATATGTATATTAATTTTTCTGCATTTTCATATCTCCACTTCTTTTATCTTAAATGGATTACTTCTTTCCATAATTATATACATTTATATTTCTCATATTTACATTTTTTTTCAATATTTTTGCAAATTAACCCTGGTCTTATAATAATTTTATAAGATTAAATCTTTTGAATTTGTTTTATAACTTTCTTCACTTTCTACCACTACCAAGTTTAAAATGCATAAAGCATATCCTATTAAAAATTAAATATTTAAAGTAATATTGTCTCTAACTAAGTTGAACTTAATTTTAAAGTAATATTGTCTATAACTAAGTTGAATTTATTTTTAAAGTAATACTATCTATAACTAGGTTGAACTTATTTTACAAAATAATAAAATTCTGATTATCTTTCATGAGTATTATAAATGATGTTTTGATATTCATTTTAATAAACAATTTTAAAAGGAGAAATAAATAATCAATATTTTTATTAAAAATGATATAATATATTTAATTATTTTAATTATTATTTTTTTTATATAAAAACACATAAAATATATAATTTTTTTTCCAAATTTTTATATAGTATATCACCTAAAATTTTATATAGTGTTTTCACAAAATTCTGAAAATTTATTAAAAATAAATTAAATTATATTAAAATATTTTTTTGACCATTAAAATTTAGGATTTATATATTGAAAATGTTTTAATTAGAAGTCTGAAGGGTAATGACTTTATGATTAAACATATCATGCAAGCCATAGGTCTTTTTGTTTAAGATATGAATTCGAGATATAGTTGTCAATTATGTACATTGTCGTTTTCCTTCTTTTTGTTTCAATAATTATTATAGTAAAACTTTAATGTTGTAATTTTTAATAATTTTCTTACAGTGATTTTATTTTAAAAAAATTATTTTAATTTATGTTTAGAGAAGTAGAGAAGATATTCATAGGGTGTTATGTAAGGTATTTTGTGGTGAAAATGTCATTAGTTTGAAATTTTGTGGGAAATTTTTTAGCAATGTTAAGGGTTGGTGAAGCCTAGGCTAGGTGCGATCTCCATGTGATTTTGATGGTTTAGATATCCCTAGGTTGTAGCTACTATAGCCATAGGTTAAACATGCCAATGATCTTAGAACTCACATTACCTAGCAAGCATATATATATATATAGAATTATTAATATAGAGTCAAACTTATTTCTTGCTTCAAGAGGCACTATCTAGCCCAAAATGGTATCGATATTTAATATCAACATAAAATTTTTGACTTGATCAAAAATAAAATAAAGTATAAAAATAAGAGGCAGAAATATCTCGATAATTATAATTACAAAAATTATAAGATGGATCTAAGTTGGTACTCTAGCATACCATAATGAATTCATCAAGCATAAGCTTCATCATAACAAATACCATGGACCAATACCATGCACTTGTAAACCACGATAATTTAATAGTTTAATTCAACTTTATAATTTTATGGTTAAAATTATAATTATTAATTTTATTTTTAATTTTTATAATTTTAATTATGGAGAGATTTGTGCCTCTTATTTTTTATGTTATTTTTGACTAATTGCCATATTGGGAGGCTTGAGGAAATCCATATGGAATGATTTTTTTTTTAATAATTATTATGAATTGGTAGAATCGACAATTCGGTCAGGCTCATATTCACATGATTCAAGGTCTCACAATTGGGTTGGGTTAGTTCTCACGTGTTATAGGGTTAGTTCTGACCACTACCATTATAATCACTATAACCTCTAGGCACACCAACGTGGTCCCTCGTGTTACATGAAAATTGGGTGGGGCTTGTACTCGTGTGATATGTGGTTTATTTTGATTGCTACTACTATGATCACTATAACCTCTAGGCACACCAACACAATCCCTCACATTGTGCAAAGGGCTAGTTAAGGGTTTGAACCAACTATGTCACAAAAGACTGCCTTAAAAGAATTTACTCAAGTTATCTACACCAAGAGGATGCTTAACTTATTATTATTATTACTATTATTATTATTAATTAAAGAATATCTTTTTTTAGAATTTCATATATATATATATATATGCTCAATAAGATAATTCCTAGATTGTTGTGTGGTTGAGATATTTTCTCAACTAATTGATTGTGAGATGAAGGAAATTTCTCTATTTTGATAAATGAGGCATGTATTTATATTATAATAATATTTGATGTGAATACAATTGAGTGTTTTATGCATTTCTAATTGAAAATATGTAATTTTATGGAATGTATCTTATTTTCAATTAGAATTGTATAACACTCATTTGTATTCACATCAAATATTATTACAGTATAAATACATGACTGATTTCTCAAGGTAGAGAAACTATCTTCATCTCACAATCAACCAATTGAGAAAATATCTCAACTACATACCAATCTAGGAACTATCTTGTTGAGAAAATATCTCTCAAACCAACTAGATCTAAACAACTCCTAAACAATAGGAACAGACTCCTTGAACCAATTATCACACCTAAGACAAGAAAAATTTATATACTCCAACACTCCCCCTCAACGACAACTTATCTTGATCTCATTCATCAAAGTCTATCTATGGTCCAAAATGTTGATGTCCATATAAAGAGACAACCAACCACCAAAATGCGTGTGTAACTAGCCATAACAATTGTTGGTTTACTAGAATTTCCTTAATGTACATGGCTCATTCAACAATCATATCTTCATATATGTATATCTACCTTTGACTCCCCCTGCATCACTATCATTATCATCCTAGGTTTTCTCGGTGTATCCATAACCATGCTATGGATTTTATCAGCCTACTCTCAATCATGCTCTAGGATTTCTTGGCTTACCCTCTGTTAGCCACCTATAAATTTTTTTGTCAAGCAAACATGTGGCTAAATTTTTTTTGAGCCTGTAAGAGATACATTTCCCATGTAAATCTCTCATCCTTGAAGCCTCTGTGTGTCCTTTTCCTTTGAAAAAATCTTCACTACTGTTTCCATCCAAAAAGCCTCACTATCTGTGAAAAAATTATGCTCAGAAAAGCCTTAATTTCCCCCTTGTATCCCTACAAAATTTCCCATTTTTAACCCTTTTTTCCCTTTTCAAAGTTTCCCCTTTAACCCCCAAAATTCCTCCCAAGCCTACCAAATCATTCCATCTCCCCTTTTAACCTCACAAATACCCTTTGTTTGGCCTAAAAATCCATTTTTCCCTCTACCGAAAACCTCTGTTTAGCCTTAAAAACTCTGTTTCTAAGCTTAAAAAACCCATTTTTACATATAACAGGCTAGCCCCTTCGGCCCAGCCCCTAACCACTTCCCCTCCATGCACCCGAGCGCTAAAACCAAGCGCTAAAGCATATGGCGCTTATCGGAATCGGAAGATGTCCGAGAGCGCATTATCTTTGTTAAAGTGAAATCCCCGATGCGATGGTGTTTTAGTCTGTTAGGCTCGGGAGCGATCTCAGCCATCGATCTTAATAGATCTAACGGTTCCGTGCATGTATCACCGCGCCCATAACATTTCTTTGGAAACCCCCAAGAGTAATCTCCACCGTTGATCTTCAAGCGATCTGACGACCATCGCAGCACTGCGCTCATCGCCAATCGGAAGTTTTAAAAAGTGCCACCCTCCGATACCCCGATTGGCCGATCCCCGATTGAATCTGAGCCGTCCATCCATTCTGATCCTATGGCCCAGATTTCTCCTTGCTCTGCCCCGCTTCCCCGATTGGTCACCCTCCGATCCAATTGCGACCGTTGATTTGCTGCCGATCCAACGGTCTAGAGACAATCGCTTCATGAACCCATCGTAGATTTGGCCCCTGCCTCCTCTGCTTCCGATTAGATCCTGACCGTTTATTCCCTTTGATCTGATGGCCAGGATTCATCCCGCGCATTCATATGGCCTATTTTCCCCCGCTTCATCGTTAAATCTCCGCCGTCCAATCCCCTGGATCCAAAGGCCAAGATTACTCCCGACCACTAACCATATCCTCCGCATGTGTTTATCCTCTGCAGATCTCAGCCGTCCATCGCATGGATTGGACGGTTCACAATCAAACCGCTTTCGGCTTGACCCCACCTTAACTGGCTGTGCATGTTCCCATATCGCGCTCCTCCTCCCATTGTCGGATCTCACGGTCCCAGATCCAACGACCGAGAACAATATCGCGCAGGTTTTGTGTCTGAGCTTTAACAGTGGAAATTTACGCGATATAGGTGGTTTCTGAAAGCCACATGTCAGCTGGAGACCTATATCATGTTCGAAAAGTGAAAACTGCCTTACCCGCCTTTGGCCGCGCGAAAATAACTGTTTTGCCTAGAAAACCACTTCCCCACTTTTTGTGCCCGAAGGTTCATCTACTGGTCTCAACCGTTGATCTGTATTGATCAACGACCCACAATGCATCTCGCATTCCCTTCATATTTGTTCATCGCGCGACCTCAGCATTACATCGGATCATCGCAGCCGTTGATCTCCTCCTGAGATCTAACGGTCTAAGTTAAATCGTCGTCCGCCCATGACCGAGTCCCATCTTTCAAGACTGTTTCGTTGCATTTTCATGCATTCCCTGTGTATTTCAGTCAAAGGTCCCAACCTTATATCTTGCATTAAAAATCATTTCTTCCGCTTACATTAAAACTTTTAATGTTTTACATCAAAAAGTTATATCATTCCGCCTAACATTAAAACTTTAATGTTTTATATTAAAGTTTTTTCATTTCGCCCAACCTTCTAAAACTCATCCCTTCAGTCAATCCCCGCTGTCGATCATCGTTAGCCCATCTGATCTAACGGTCCACGTACATTTCTCCACCAAACCTTCATCTGATCAGTTTTCCACCGTTTCATTGCATTTTTCCACCACTTTCCATTGCATCCACAACATTCACCTCTGTTGCGCTACCATTCTCATAGCCTTCCACTGCATCCATCCTCCCCCATGCATGGATTTCTTAACAAATTTGTGTGTTTTGCAAGGAATATAGACAGTGAAAACTGTTATGCTCTACACAGTCACTGTTAGTGACACAGTAGTGCAGAGGAAGCATTTTCAGAGCTTGAGATTACAAAGAAACGCCTGGGAAGGTGTTAGAACGTAATTTTTCATTAAAGGAACAATGCTCAACCCTGTTAAACCTCTCCAGTGCCATTAAAGCTCAAATTTCACAGACAGAGACAGTCATGAAGTGACAAAGAGTATCATTGAAGGATCAAAGAATCTTAAAGTCTGTAATTGACTTAAGCCTTAATTCAATGATCTAAAGGAAAATGTACCAGATTGAAGACCTCATGATTAATACAGAAGGCCTAAAGAGGCCTAACGCATAGAAAAAAATATTATCAGTGCTTCACATCAACAAAATTTTCCCTCATGAGAAAGGACGAAGTACCCATACTGTTTTCATTCTATACCGTGTTCCTGAGAAGATTTCCACCCTGACAGAACAGTCCTAATGCTACCAGAGCATTTGCTATGCAGTATGGTAGACCTCAAAGTCATTTATCTGCCTTTTTTCCTGTCACCAGAGTACTACAGAGTACTGCAGCCTAACGTACACCAAAGAACATACCTAGAGTTAATTTCAGTCTGTCGAAGACCACTCTTTCATCCAAAGAGTACTGAAGATTAATGCATAGATATTAAGATAGAATGGGCCTCGAGCCCTCTTCTGCTACTTTTGTTTTAATGTTTCATTTAGTGTTTCATCTACCTCCTCTGCCCCTCTTTCAGCTATAAGAACTCAAGAAAAACGCATTGTAAGGGTTGTTGTTGATTATTGATCGGATAACTGTGAATTGTAAGTTGTTTCTCTTGAGATATAGTTCTCTGTGTAAAGTTGTAAGATAGGCTGAGGAAGATGTTTTCTGACTTAATATCAAGCTATTGGACAATGTTGTACATGATTGGTGTTTCTCTTTAATATGAAAAGCACATTTCTTTGGATCTTGATTTAAAGCAGCGGTGATGTTTTTCTGCCTTTGTCTCTGTTTTCTGTTGTAATTCATTACATTTCATTTCTTTGGTAAGAATCAGAAATCTGGCTTAGGATATACCCTTGCATGGTACCCTAATGCTTCTGCTTTCCTTACCTTTGATATTTTCTACTGATTGTGTTATCTGAGGACTTGTTCAAGATAATTTAACCAGTGTAGTAGCGTTATTCACTGCTAGCTAATGTATGAATTTATGAATATGTTCTTAGATGTTCTTGTTGGGTTTTAATTGAAAGAATTGAGATACTGGGAGTTTAGAATGCTAATTTTGTCTCACTAGGGTCTTTTTCAATCAATTGAACCTTTCTAAGTTCCCTTAAGTTTGAAGGTCTAAGCATTGAAAGTTCAAAGCCTTTCTCTGATCTCAGGTTTTCACCTTTGTGTTTAAATATTTAATGTTCCCTTTGTCTAAAGAGTTAACCTTTTAGGAGTTGGATCATAGGTGTTTAATGGCATGTCCTGTCCCTAGATCTTATTCCTAACTAGTCACCTTGGAGGTTTCCTTGTCATTCACCTTCTTTCCTTATCACTTCATACCACACTATCATCTTTAAGATCCTCTGCTTTAGATGACTAGCCCAATTGAAAGCCTTGAATACTGAATAGCAAGTAAACCATTTCCTAAATCCATTTCCCAATGGTCTCGAGTGTTCTCTGAATTATCTCTCCTTTGCCTAAAATCCTTTTTTCTCACCCTTTGTCTTATATTGAACCCTTCATTCCCGTTTCCCAACAACCAAACAAACAAACAAAACAAACCTTGTGCCTATAACTAGCCTAATACCTTCAAACCAAGCTTCAAAGACATATACCTTTGCCTATTATAGAGAGATCCCTCTCTGGACCTAGGAGGGCTAGATCCTAAGGTCTAAAAGTGGTTCTGATGTTGTCTCATCTTTTGGTATTGCCAAACTTGCCAAAACATGGGAACTCCAACATAATGGCGACTCCACTGGGGAAGTTTGAGTAAATCACACCTTTAAACACTTCAAAGACTCAAAGAAGACCATAGTAGCCTTAGTACGGTGGTTAATCACTGTGGTGGACAGTATACCTTCTTGAGACATTCCAAACCTTCCACCCAGTGACTCCATAGTTCCTTAATGATTAAAGACTCCACTAGTGATTAGTAGGCCTGCTGATTATCTTGGTCTTCATAAGACTCCACTGGGAGACCAGCCTCCATTACAACATCAACCATATTAGAAGTAACAAGTAGGATTAAGATTCTTGTTTAAGACAAAATACTGGCTTCAAGAACCATTGATACAAGAGCTTATCCTAACCCAAACCCACCTGAAATAGTTGACAACCCTGAGAGTATTCTTAGGAAATCTCACACACCTAGGAAGCCAACTATTTACAGACACATCCATAGAGCTAACTATGCACCAGAAGACTTTACAGCTCTATCAGACACTCATTTTGAGTTAGACCTACCAAGTAGTCTACCAAGAACTAGGTCATTCAGTGCTCTAGACCAATCAGACCTTGAGCTTCCTAGTTCACCATCTCACAGTGGTCAACACATTAGGGATAGATAGACCCTTCCATCTACACCCCCGGATATTCATTTCATTAAAAACTTGGGGCTCTGTCATCCTAAATCAGCTCAATAGAGTGTTGCTGGTCCTAGTATCCCTATCATCCACATACCAACTGCTCAAGCCAATCCTTTACCTCCTCAAAACACCATTATGGTAGCCTGGTATGCACCTCTGGTGTTACTACAGTCCCTAGTGCCTTTACCCAACGATAATCAATTAAAAATCGCACATTTCACTGCAAAAGAGTCTACCATAGCTCAACACCATGTAGATAGGATGGAAGATTCCTTTGACTATATGGAGATAGATGATGAGATAGTCAAGATGAAATTTTTTTCCCAGAGTTTAGGAGGCGATGTGAAGAAATGGTTTAAAGGCCTACCTTCTAATAGTATCCATGATCTTCCCTCTTTATATCAGTCCTTCATAAACAAATGGGAAGTCAAGACCAACCCTCTCCAAATATTAGCAGAATACAATAATCTTAAAAGAAATGTAGGAGAGAGTGTCCATGACTATTCTACAAGGTTTAACAGTGTTTACAACGCTCTTCCTCCACATATGAAACCTCCCCAAGGTATGGCTTTAGTAAAATATCCCAAAGGCTTTGATGCTGACATGGCCTACCAGCTTAGGGAAAGAGATTAAAACACATTGGAAGATATACAAAAAGGAGCAGTGAGTGTAGAGGCTAACCTGATTGAGAAGAAGGCCAGGATGAGGGCTGAGAAAAGGGTAACATATAAGGATGACACTGCAGCTTCCACATCTGATCCCAAGTACGACAATCTAGCCAAAAACTTGGAAAGGCTAGAGAAAATGATGCAAAAAATGGTTGTCACAGTTAGTAATCAAAACAGAAGTCAAAATCATAACCAGAACCAGAACTTTAGGAGAAACACCCCTCCAAACAGACAAAGAGACTTTGATCAACAAGTCATACCCCCATTTCAAGAGAACTTTCTTGATGAAGATGAGGGGATAATAGAAGAGTCTGAGGGAACCACAATAAACATGTTGGAAATAGGCAACTCAATCCAAAACTGTTCCACAGAAGATGAATAGACCTCACCCTCATATTGGGATGAGGAAAGGTTAGAATCTGAGGATTACAGGCTAGGATTTTAAAATTCCATCATGCAGGTTAGGGAACAGTATGAACTTAGAAGCAAAAAGAGCTTAGACACTTCCAAACCCAAGGCTTCTGAGATCATCATTAAGAAAAGGCCTGAGAAAACTTCTAAAGTGACTGCTGAAAGCAACAAAACAAAAGCTGAGAGTTCTAGGAAGAACAAAGAAAAAGACAGCCAAAGGGCTAATAAACAAGGTCAACAAACTAGCAGCACTAGCTCTGCAGCTAATGCTCCTGATAAAACAACTACCAGCACTGTACATAGTGAGAATCAACACACTGATTCTGCCACTAAAGTAGTGGTTAACAAAACAGGGTTGAGTCTTACAAAGAGTCAGTATCCCTTCAATTTGGAGAGTGAGATTGCTAAAATTAAAATCTCTGTCCCACTCTCTGAGCTAGCCACTCAGGATGTATATAAAGGCCAAATTTTGAAAGCATTAAATCTAGGTGAAAACAGTGACAATGTCAATCTAAGTGATGACCAACTAGCCCTTCTGTTTGGTCCAAAGATAGAAGGGAAGTTTCAGGAAGGGGTAGTACCTCCTTTATATATCAGCCTCAATATACATGACAAGATCCTTCACAACACAATGCATGACTCTGGGGCATCACACAACCTAATGCCTAAGGTAGCTATGGACAGGTTAGGCCTAGAGATAACCAGTCCCTATAAAGATTTATATTCATTTGACTCTAGCAGAGTGAAGTGCCTCGGCCTAATCAAAGATCTGTGTGTGAACTTGACCCAGATTCCTGTCAAATGTATGGTTATGGATGTTGTGGTAGCAGATGTGCCACATAAGTATGGAATGTTGCTATCAAGATCATGGGGAGCCAAGCTGCAAGGCATAATGCAGATGGATGGCTCATAAGCCACAATCCTTGTCTTTAGCCAGCTTAGGAGACTGTATAGAGAGGCACAAATGAAGTTCATGGTTAGCAGCCCTGAAAATCCTGAAAATTCACCTCTGTACTATGTACACACAAATATGGACTCCTTTATCCTTTGCAACGATGAATCCATAGACGAGCCAGAGCTAGAAGATAGAGATGCAAACAATAGAGTAGAGTCCCTAGACTCTAACATAATGGCCACTCTAGACTAAGAAGAAAACGAAGAAGAAACCTTTGAACAGTGCACTGAAACAGAAACCCAGAGTGAACAAGAAGCAGACCACAAACAACTAACTAGTCATCTCACTGAACTCCATACACATCATGAAGAACAAAACACTCCACACCATGGTGTAGACCCCACAATACAACAGACTAGTGAAACCAGCGTTAAGGAGGTAAATGATGATAAAACTGAAAACGATCCCTTATGGAAAATTAATTTCAATGGTTCTTGCACTAGAAAGACTGCAGGAGCCGGAGTGTGGTTATATAACACTAAGAATGACTATGCTGAGATTCATGCCTTCAATCTGAACTTCAAATGTACAAACAATATCGCAGAGTATGAGGCTCTCATTCTAGGCTTGAATCTGTTGAAAAAACTGGGAGCTCGTAGGATAGATGTACACGGAGACTCCGAGTTAATCATAAAACAAGTAAATGGAGAATACACAGCGAAGCACCCTAGATTGAAAGCATATAGGAATGATGCTATGGATTTACTGAAAACCTTTGTAGAATATGAAATGATGTTCATTCCTAGGAGTTAGAACATAATCGCGAATGGATTAGCCTACATAGCTAGTTCATATCATAAGTCTCCTAGTGACAAAAAAATCATCATTCAGACAAAATACAGACCTGCAGTGCCTGAAAATGAGAAATATTGTCAGGTCTTTGAGGGCGACAAGCAGATTGAGGATTTCCTGATGGGCAGGAATGAGTTTGAATTCTATGATTCAGAATCTAAATTCGATGAAAGTTGCCTGGGTGAAGAGCCCCCCAATGAATAAAAATCACCTCATAACATAGAAATAAATGCTTTAACTGAACAACTTGGAAATCCAACCAAAGAATATAAGAATGCAGATAAAGAGGAAGTAGAGGTGCTGCAGTCCAAAAATAAGAATATACCCAGAGGACTGGCACCTTTAGAGGACCTTTTTTATTTTGACGATGTAGCTAAGAATCCCACTATAGAACACTCAGACTCTGATGTCGAGGAATGCAACATAGGCATTGAAGATAAGCCTAAGATGATTAAGTTGGCTAAGTCCTTTCCCGCAGACATGAAAAATAAATATATCGACTTATTTAAAGAATTCATAGATGTGTTTTCCTGAAGCTACAAGGACTTAAAGGCCTACGATATAGACATTATACAACACAAAATCCCTTTGAAAGAAAGCCAAAAACCCTTCAGACAGAAACTTCGCAGAATTAACCTGAAACAACTGCCTCTAGTTGAAAAATAAATCAAAAAGATGTATGAGGCAGGAATTATAGTGCCTGTGAGGTTTTCTGATTGGGTTTCCAACCTTGTAGCTGTAAGAAAGAAAACAGGTGAGATTAGACTGTGCATTGATTTCAGGAACCTTAACAGAGCTTCACTTAAAGACAATTACCCCTTACCAAAGATGGAACACATCCTACAGAGGGTAGTTGGCTCAAAAAGGATCTCCCTGTTATATGGTTTTTCAGGCTATAACCAAGTTTTAGTACTCCCAGAAGACCAACTCAAGACAACCTTCACCACTCCATGGGGCACTTTTATGTACGTAAAAATTCCTTTTGGACTAATGAATGCTGGTGCGACCTTCCAATGAGAAATGGACATAGCCTTTTCGGAGGAAATAGGGCACTTCATTGTCATATATTTGGATGACATAACAGTCTAAAAATTCCTTTTAGACTAATGAATGTTGGTGCGACCTTCCAACGAGAAATGGACATAGCCTTTTCGGAGGAAATAGGGCACTTCATTGTCATCTTTCTGGATGAAATAACAGTCTATTCCAAGACTGATGAGGAGCACCTAAAACATCTGAGAATAGTTTTTGAAAAATGTAGAAGGTTCGGTCTGTATTTAAATCCCAAGAAGACTGTGTTTGGGCTTCAAGAAGGTAAGCTTCTTGGCCATATTATATCAGAGAAGTGAATTAATATATACCCACAGAGAGTTGAGGGAATACTACAGATTACACACCTCAGAAACATAAAAGAGTTACAATCATTTATTGGGAAAATTAACTTCTTAAGGAGTTTTATTCCCAACTTAGTTGAGCACCTCAGAAATCTGACAAACATGCTGAAAAAAGGTGTAGGGGTTAAGTGGACTGTAGAGGCTAAAAAATATTTTGAATTAGTTAAACTCGCACTCACCCGAGCACCTATCCTAAGTAGCCCAGATTTCACAAATTATTTCCTAGTATTTTCCTTTGCCTCCGAGCACACAGTGGCTGCAGTTCTACTATAGAAAAATCCAGAGGGAATGGAACAGCTTATTGCTTTCTTTAGCAAAGCTCTGAGGGATGCACCCTTAAAATACAACATAATGGAAAAACAGGCCTATGCCTTGGTAAAGGCTTTGAAAGACTTTAGGGTGTATATACTGCATTCTCACATCATAGCCTACGTGCCAAACATAGTGGTTAAAGACATTTTTTCCCAAGATCCTGATGGAAAGTGGGGAAAATGGATCGCTGTAATATTAGAGTATGACCTGGAAATAAAACCCACAAAACTGATCAAAGGTCAGGGCTTAGCTCAACTAATGGCTGAATCAAACTTGCAAACCCTTGAAATAAACATGGTAGATGCCTTGGATGAACAGGAAGTATTTCCTGATCCTACAGTTGAAGAACAATTTCAGAATTCTCCTTGGTATTTTGATATCCCGTATGTGCTCACAAACCTCAATTCCCCTCCTGATTTATCAAAGACTAAGGTCAGATTCCTAAAGTTGAAAGCTAGAATCTATTGCATACTGAATGAATGTTTATACTGGAAAAATGAAAATGGTCTATTGCTTAAATGTTTGCCTGAAACTGAAGCAGAGAGTATTAAACAGGAGTTCCATGCTGGAGAGTATGGAGGCCACTTAAACTGGAAAGCCACTTCTAACAAAATACTCAGAGATGGCTATTACTGGCCTACACTTTTCAATGACATCCATAAAATGATAATTGCCTGCCATAAGTGCCAGATTTTTGAGGGCAAAAGAAAGCTCCTCCCTTTACCATTACAACCCATTACTGTTGAGGCTCCCTTTCAACAATGGGGCCTAGATTTCATAGGAGAAATACACCCTGCTTCTGCAAAACACAAGTGGATCCTTACAGCCACATACTACTTCACAAAGTAGATAGAGGCCATACCTTCTAGGAATGCCACAGATTATGTTATCATTAAGTTTCTAGAAGACCACATCCTTTCTAGATTTGGCTGCCCAAGAAAAATAATCACTGATAACGCTGCTGCTTTTGGATCCAAGAAAATGATTGATTTTTTTCACAGGTATCAGATAGCACTCGATCATTCAACTGCTTATTACCCACAAGGTAATGGGTTATCTGAATCATCAAACAAGAGCTTGGTGACCATTATCAAAAAACTGCTTGAAGAGAACAAGAAGTCATGACATAACAAGTTAGTGCATGCTTTGTGGGCTGACAGGCTAACAACAAAGAAATCCATTGGCATGTCACCATATCAGCTTGTTTATGGAATAGAGGCAGTGTTTCCTACCAGCCTTGGGGTACCAGTGATTAAACTAGTCCAAGAGATTCAGACATAAGAGGACAGTATGGTAAGGAGGATAAATCAAACAATTCATCTCCAACAAAAAAAAGAAGAGGTCTATAATAGAGCTCTGAAAGTGCAGGAAAATATAAAGAAGTTGTTTGATAAAAGAACAAAAGCTTGTGACTTCAAAATTGGAGATAAATTTTTAAAGTGGGACTCTAGGAGAGAAGACAAAGGAAAGCATGGCAAATTTTACAGTTTGTGGCAGGGTCCTTATATCGTCCAATCCACCATTGGTCCAAATGCCTTTTTTCTGCAAGAGCTAGATGGTACAGATCTGTTTGGGGGTCCTTTCTATGGTAGGATGCTCAAGCATTACTACTGCTGATTTCCAATTTACAGTTTTCATTTCCATTGTAAATACCATTGCAGTGTTTTGCTTTCAAAGAAAAAGAAAAAATGTTTCAAAAAACAGAGAAAGAGAGGTTCAGACATGCTCAAAAATTGTACCTCGGGAGTGCAAATATTGGCTCTAACATGACCAAAACCTGAGCCAAAGGAAGTAAAGAAGCTGGTTCTAACATGCTCAAAATATGAACCAGCAAACAAGAAAGAAGAATCATCTCTAACATGCCAAAAACCAGCGCTGAAATGAAGAAGAAAGTGACTCTAACAAGCTCAAAACTTGAGTCACGAAGGAAAGAAGGATGCTTCAAAAGTTTCAAGATTTCAAGCCTTCAACATTTTGTTTTCAATTTTCTGCAATTTCAGTCCATGTGTAGCTGTCTTTATGCCATGGATCCACATCAAACCCGACTGTCTAATCCTGGTTTGATTGTTTTTAAATTTCTGTCATAGAATGTAGAGAAGAAATCTGCTAGACAGTTTAATCCTAGCAGATATTAGATTAGGTAGAGAAACTATGAGGCCAATAGTTTAATCTGGTCTCATGGAGTAATAAGGGTAGAATTAGACTAGTTTGTTTTCTACTTTCAATATATATAAAAAAAAGAAAAAAAAAATGATGAAGAAGGTCTACAAATTCAAATGCACCTTGAAGAAAAAATGTTAGGATTGTAGGATGAGTAGGTAGATTGTTTAGGAATTTGTTCTGCTAATTAATATCCATCATGTTTGTAACAACTGAATCAAAGAAGAAATATGGTTCAAATATCAGGCATCTGGCCTACTCCAAAGATTATTTTCTGAATTCTTGACACCTTCAAGAAGATGCCATCCCCATTTGGAGCCACTGTTAGCCACCTATGAATTTTTTGTCAAGAAAACAGGTGGCTAAATTGCTTTTGAGCCTTCAAGAGATAAATTTCCCATGTAAATCTCCAATCCTTGAAGCCTCTGTGTGTCCTTTTCCTTTGAAAAAATCTTCACTGCTGTTTCCATCCAAAAAGCCTCACTGTCTGTGAAAAAATTATGCTCAGAAAAGCCTTAATTTTCCCCTTGTATCCCTGCAAAATTTCCCATTTTTAAACCTTTTTTCCCTTTTCAAATTTTCCCTTTTAACCCCCAAAATCCCCTCCCAAGCCTACTAAATCATTCCATCTCCCCTTTTAACCTCACAAATACCCTTTGTTTGGCCTAAAAATCCATTTTTCCCTCCACCGAAAACCTCTGTTCAGCCTTAAAAACTCTGTTTCTAAGCTTAAAAAACCCTTTTTTAACATATAATAGGCTAGCCCCCCTTCAGCCCAGCTCCTAACCACTTCCCCTCCATGCACCCGAGCGCTAAAACCAAGCGCTAAAGCATATGGTGCTTATCAGAATCGGAAGATGTCCAGGAGCACATTATCTTTTTTAAAGTGAAATCCCCGATGCGATGGTGTTTTAGTCTGTTGGGCTTGAGAGCGATCTCAGCCGTCGATCTTAATAGATCTAACGATTATGTGCATGTATCACCACACCCATAACATTTCTTTGGAAACCCCCAAGAGAAATCTCCACCGTTGATCTTCAAGCGATCTGACGGCCATCGCAGCACCGCGCTCATCGCCAATCGAAAGTTTTAAAAAGTGCCACCCTCCGATACCCCGATTGGCCGATCCCTGATTGAATTTGAGCTGTCCATCCATTCTGATCCTATGGCCAAGATTTCTCCTTTCTTTGCCCCGCTTCCCCGATTGGTCACCCTCCGATCCAATCGCGACCGTTGATCTGCTGTCGATCCAACGGTCCAGAGCCAATCGCTTCATGAGCCCATCGGAGATTTGGCCCCTGCCTCCTTTACTTCCGATTAGATCCTGACCATTCATTCCCTTTGATCCGATGGCCAGGATTCATCTCGTGCATTCATATGGCCTATTTTCCCCCGCTTCATCGTTAAATCTCTGCCGTCCAATCCATTGGATCCAACGGCCAAGATTACTCCCTACCACTAACCATATCCTCCGCCTGTGTTTATCCTCTATAGATCTTAGCCTTCCATCGCATGGATTGGATGGTTCACAATCAAACCGCTTTTGACTTGACCCCACCTTAACTGACTACGCACGTTCCCATATCGCGCTCCTCCTCCCACCGTTGGATCTCACGGTCCCAGATCTAATGACCGAGAACAATATCGCGTAGGTTTTGTGTCCGAGCTTTAACATTGGAAATTTACGTGATATAGGCAGTTTTTGAAAGCCACATGTCAGCTGGAGACCTATATCGCGTTTGAAAAGTGAAAACCGCCTTACCCGCCTTTGGCCGCGCGAAAACAACTGTTTTGCCTGGAAAACCACTTCCCCACTTTTTGTGCCCGAAGGTTCATCTACTGGTCTTAACCGTTGATTTGTATTGATCAATGGCCCACAATGCATCTCGCATTCCCTTAATATTTGTTCATCGCGCGACCTCAACATTGCATCAGATCATCGCAGCCATTGATCTCCTCCTGAGATCTAACAGTCTATGTTAAATTTCCCTCCGTCCATGACCGTGTCCCACCTTTCAAGACCGTTTCGTTGCATTTTCATGCATTCCCTGTGTATTTCATTCAAAGGTCCCAACCTTATATCTTGCATTAAAAATCATTTCTTCCGCTTACATTAAAACTTTTAATGTTTTGCATTAAAAAGTTATATCATTCCGCCTAACATTAAAACTTTAATGTTTTATATTAAAGTTTTTTCATTTCGCCCAAACTTCTAAAATTCATCCCTTCAATCGATCATCATTAGCCCATTTGATCTAACATTCAACGTCCATTATTCCACCAAACCTTTATTTGATCAATTTTCCACCGTTTCACTGCATTTTTCCACCGCTTTCCATTGCATCCATAGCATTCACCTCTGCTGCGATACCATTCTCATAGCCTTCCATTGCATCCATCCTCCCCCATGCATGGATTTCTTAACAAATTTGTGTGTTTTGAAGGGAATATAGACGGTGAAAACCGTTCTGCTCTACACAGTCACTGTTAGTGAAACATTAGTGCAGAGGAAGCATTTTCAGAGCTTGAGATTACAAAGAAACGCCTGGGAAGGTGTTAGAACGTAATTTTTCATTAAAGGAACAGTGTTCAACCTTGTTAAACCTCTCTAGCGCCATTAAAGCTCAAATTTCACAGACAGAGACAGTCATGAAGCGACAAAGAGTATCAGTGAAGGATCAAAGAATCTTAAAGTTTGTAATTGAATATCTTAAGCCTTAATTCAATGATATAAAGGCAAATGTACTGGATTGAAGACCTCATGATTAATACAGAAGGCCTAAATAGGCCTAACACACAGAAAACAATATTATCAGTGCTTCACATCAACAGAAGTTTCCCTCATGAGAAAGTACGAAGTACCCATACTGTTTTCATTCTATACCGTGTTCTTGAGAAGATTTCCACCCTGACAGAACAGTCCTAATGCTACCAAAGCATTTGTTATGCAGTATGGCAGACCTCAAAGTCATTTATCTACCTTTGTTCCTGTCACCAGAGTACTACAAAGTACTGCAGCCTAACGTACACCAAAGAACATACCTGGAGTTAATTTCAGTCTGTCGAAGACCAGTCTTTCATCCAAAGAGTACTGAAGATTAATGCATAGATATTAAGACAGAATGGGCCTTGAGCCCTCTTCTACTACTTCTGTTTTAATGTTTCACTTAGTGTTTCATCTACCTCCTCTGCCCCTCTTTCAGCTATAAGAACTCAAGAAAAATGCATTTTAAGGGTTGTTGTTGATTATTGATCGGATAACTGTGAATTGTAAGTTGTTTCTCTTGAGATATAATTCTCTGTGTAAGGTTGTAAGATAGGCTGAGGAAGATGTTTTCTGACTGAATATCAAGCTGTTGGAAAATGTTGTACATGACTGGTGTTGCTCTTTAATATGACAAGCACATTTCTTTGGATCCTGATTTAAAGCAGCGATGATGTTTTTCTGCCTTTGTCTCTGTTTTCTGTTGTAATTCATTACATTTCATTTCTCTGGTAAGCATTAGAAATTTGGCTTAGGATATACCCTTGCATGGTACCCTAATGCTTCTGCTCTCCTTACCTTTGATGTTTTCTACTGATTGTGTTATCTGAGGACTTTTTCAAGATAATTTAACCAGTGTAGTAGCGTTATTCACTGCTAGCTGATGTATGAATTTATGAATCTATTCTTAGATGTTCTTGTTGGGTTTTAATTGAAAGAATTGAGATAATGGGAGTTTAGAATGTTGATTCTGTCTCACTAGGGTCTTTTTCAATCAATTGAACCTTTCTAAGTTCCCTTAAGTTTGAAGGCCGAAGAATTGAAAGTTCAAAGCCTTTCTCTGATCTCAGGTTTTCACCTTTGTGTTTAAATATTTAATGTTCCCTTTGTCTAAAGAGTTAACCTTTTAGGATCATAGGTGTTTAATGGCATGTCCTATCCCTAGATATGATTCCTAACTGGTCACCTTGGAGGTTTCCTTGTAATTCACCTTCTTTCCTTATCACTTCATACCACACTATCATCTTTAAGATCCTATGCTTTAGATGACTAGCCCAATTGAAAGCCTTGAATACTGAATAGCAAGTAAACCCTTTCCTGACTCCATTTGCCAATGGTCTCGAGTGTTCTCTAAATTATCTCTCCTTTCCCTAAAATCCTCTTTGCTCACCCTTTGTCTTATATTGAACCCTTCACTCTCGTTTCCCAACAACCAAACAAACAAACAAAACAAACCTTGTGCCTATAACTAGCCTAATACCTTCAAACCAAGCGTCAAAGACATATACCTTTGCCTATTATAGAGAGATCCCTCTCTGGACCTAGGAGGGCTAGATCCTAAGGTCTAAAAGTGGTTCTGATGTTATCTCATATTTTGGTATTGCCAAACTTGCCAAAACATGGGAACTCCAACACCCTCAACCATGCTATGGATTTTTTCAACTTACCCTCAACCATGTTCTCAATGCTCCTGCATCAGACTCTCAAGGAATAATAACACTACAAGAATCCATGTCCATATGTTCCCCTTCTATCGCAAACCTCATTATACCATTACGTGGTTTATGCTCACCAAGAACAACATATTAAGTGGTTTTGGATGACCACAAACCATCACACCAAGTGGTTTCTAGTAGACCAAAAGCTTCCTTTATCACATCAAGTGGTTTTTAATTTCCACAAACCTTTCACTACAAGGTGGTTTTCAGATTACTAAAAACTACACAGGCTACACATGCCTCATCAGGCTTAAATCACAACTGAAGCACGTACATACTATTACAAACTCCACCTGTGGAGATATCAGGTAAATACTCAAACATTTTCTAGGAACACTACATCAACTCAAACATGACACTATAGACTTTCTTACAATCACCATGTGTGAATCACATTACAATATAATCTCTAGTCTATTCCACATACTCAGAAACTTCCACTCATACAACTTTTACCTTCATTTTCCACCATCATCCAATCTCCACTACTACCATAACTAATATCCTTTGCTACCATAGCACTTACATATGAACTAGAATTGTTACCTACTTCTCTTGGATTAAGCTCCAAATATTTCTCTATTGTATCCAAGACCTCTCTGTCCTCCCTATTGAAAACTCATCATTCCACTCCAAAAATTTAGCCTGAAACCAACATTTGGTTTTGTCAAGCGAGAACAATACAACTTACTTCAACCTAAAAACAATTCCACGTTCATTCCTTCATGTGTAGAATCGTCATCACATACCATCTAGAAACCAATCATACCACTAATACCTTATATCGACCATGAACCTATTGTACTATAGGTCCTAACATCAATATGATCATGAAGAATGATTAATTAATAATCCTATGTACGTACTCCCATCTACCGAGATACATGGGTGTCATTCATTGAAATTTCCAGTTGACTAGGAAATTAGTCTAGATATTGGATGTATCCATATCAGTGTTACATTTTCTACACACATACCAATAAGGAATTATAGTGCACTGCATGATAAACAATGCAAGGAGAAAAACTTGTAGCTAGAACTCATTTACACCTACAACACTTTTCACTATGTAGACTCAGGAATGATTTCTAAAATGTTTCTACATCACAAAACTATCACAACACAAAATTCATCATCAATGAATTCATGACACACATGGTCTTCATCATCTTGGAATCATATACAAATTTAGTGTCTTTGTCTAAGTATTCGACCTTTGTTTTTTCCACATGTCTATTCAATATTTGTCTTGGATTTCCATATTCGCCCACCTATGATTTGTGATTTGTTATTTGTTAAAGTAGCCAATTCTAAAAAAACTTCTTCTAACAAATCCTACAACAGAAATATTTGGATCCATGCTTAGCCCAAATTTAGTCCGTAGTACTTCCTTTGAAATGCTAAAACTATACTCTCTTTATATAGTGCGACATCAACTTTGCGACCATCATATAGTGAATTCCTATCTCTTTCTAGTACCTTTGTCCATAGTAGTGACTGGAAGAATACCATTTGTATTAATACCAAACTTCACCTCTATTTGAGGGACTCCTCGGGGAGCAAGAGGAATTCTATCCAATAGAAAACTCTGAAGTGACTTGTGTTCTTAACAAATTTTCACTCATGTTGCAAAAAATTGATTTCACACTTGTATAGACATTAAAAACTATAGAAAACACCTAAAATTTTGAGGTTGGTAGTGTAGTGTTCCTAGGAATTATTTTTTTCATCACACCACCAAGAGTTTCCAACTCCAACGACCCTGGTCACTTCAACAGAATAACACAAGCATACTTGAACTTTGACAAGATCTGATCCTTCATTAAAAACCAAAAAAAAAAACAACTTTCTCTAACTATGAATGCCCACATCCCAATCATAAGCTCTACAAATTCAACTGCTACTCCTTGAGTTGGCAGCTTCAACATAATCTAGATATCCACATTGGTGTTAGAAATCAGATCCATGGAAAACTCTTCCTCGGCCTTGAATCCCTCATGGATTAGAAGGGTAGTGTGACCACCATCATTACAATTAGATCAAGGGACTAGTTGGGCAGCAATCAAGATCCCTCTCGATGCACCACCCATACTTCTATGTTACACTGTTGCATTATCATGGATAATGGCAGGTGCAACAAGGTCCTTAGTGAATATGTTTTGCAAGCACCATCCCATGTAGTTATTGGTTAAAAATAGAAATATATCACACTCATAGAAGCTTCTCGCTCATTAGCTAATTAAACCATCAAATTCTGCAACTCTTTCCTGAACTTCGTTCTTTTTTCTGCTATCAGGTTCTAGTTCTATGGTCCATACTGTGAGTCCAATTCCTTAACATTTTCATATTTAGTGGGCCATCAATGATCTCTGATAGCGTAGATTGCACCCCATCTATATAATTTTCTCTTCGCATCTTTAGTGGGCCCATTCGGGCTTCACTGAGGGAGCAATGCCATACCACGTGCGTTCATATTAGGGGATATATATTGAGGAAAAATCACATAATATATTGAGCATATAATAGGGGGTAAATGGTTTTTATATTGAAAGGTATAATAGTTAATGAAAAAATGTAAAGGGGTATAAAAAATGTTAATGGAAAAATGGATACTTGCAATATTTAGTGGAAGTAGGGGTTTTTGAAATTAGGAAGGTGTATTGGGTTCATATTGGTAGGGGGTTAAATAATGTGATTTTTATAGGTATTTTGCAATATGTAGTCAAATTAAGGGTATTGTTTAGTATGCCATGAATGCACGTGATATGTCAGAGATTCATTAAGTGAAGCCCTCGTGAGTGGGCCATCAATGGCCATAACACAAAGCCTACATTACACCCCATCTATAGAATTTTCTCTTCGCACTGACAATGTATGATGGGTAGCCCAATTCTTCTTATATCCTAACACTCACCCTCTATGTGGTTTGATGGACAAACAAAACACACAACATCACAAACTAAAATAGCACACTATATACTCTCCATTTCCTTTGGCCCTCTCACAGTTAAGCCTGGTCTTACTCTAATACAAAATTAAAATTTCATAAAATGCTCATTTGTATTCATACCAAATATTATTACAATATAAATGTGTGAATGATTTCTCAAGGTATAGAAACTATCTTAATTTCACAATCAACTAGTTGAGCAAATATCTCAAACACACACCAATCTAGGAACTATCTTGTTGAGAAAATATCTCTAAACCAACTAGATCTAACCATTTATCACATATAAGGAAAGCAAAATTTTTATACTCCAACACATTTTTTAGGCACTGATTCTAGTTATAAAATAATTATGTGAATGTTTTTATTTTGATGGAATGCATGTCTCATTTTTAGGTCTAATGGTTAAGAGCATACGTTTCCTCCTTAAAATTATATTATTATTATTATTATTGTAAGATGAAATTTTTTAGTACCTCACAAAATCATTACATTCAGTACATCAATCATCATTCCATCACCAACATATATTATGGCAGGCGGTCTCAATCTGTCCAATGGGAAACCAAATGGTTTTTACCCCCTGCCTACAAAATAAGTAGTCCAAAATTTCAAGAGTCTTAACAACTGAAGCATATCAAAAGAATCTATAGTAGAATCAAAGCACAAAAAACTGACAGATATCATGAGAAAACTAAGAATCAAAGGAGGTAACAAGTGTCATATCTTCCACACCAGATACCAGAGGAGTTACCATCGCATTGATGCATGGGATATGTTTCTCAATATGAGCTAGTTGCACATCCATTTATTCCATAAAAAACCTTTGGTTTCTCTATTCCCGTTTCACATCTCCGAGGCATGCAGGTACATTATATATTTATGCCTACCCCTCATTAAGAACCCCACCCAACAGGGTTTTCATTTTCCAATCAAGAGAAAAGGCTTGGTAGTATTGGTTTTTCCTTCCCCGGGTGTGCCCTGGGTTAGGAACCCATTGTCTTATATCCTCAATGAGCTTTGTACCGAGAAGGCTTACCTATCTCTTGTTGATATGATCTCCAAGTTTTTCATTTTAGTCTGTATATCCGGGGGGAATGTATTTTTGAAGGTCTCAGTAGGCTTTTAGGCCTATTGTTGGGCTCTATCTCGGCCATGGGGACCACGCCTTCCCCCACCCCCCTTCTACTTCTCATACGCTACCTCTATATGGGGGCTAAATGGCTGCATTAACTCCAAAAATAATTAATATGACTACAAGAGGAGACTGCAAAAAAAAATTAGATAGAAAAATAAGCACCCACAAGGCAAGAAGGAAGAGGCCCATTAGAGAACCAACACAACATAGTCTATATAAACCCCCCCCCCCCCAGGTGAAACTATAGTGGTACTAGCCTAACTTGTGTATAGGAGGCCTATTTTCTATCCAACACGACTTAATTGCATACAAATCCAAACATCAACAAAATCCACATTTCCCAGACCATAAGCCACCCAAAAGCTTAAATTCACGAAAGGAGAAAGAGGGACAAAATTAAACTTTGAAATTCTAGGGAGCTGCAAAATTTCTCGGACTTATGAAATCACCAAAAGGCGAGTATTGGAAGCCACCTCAAGTCTTTGCAAGTTGTATCCTCTTCAAGTGACCGAGCCACAATATTTTCTTACCTATTCACGACTTGAGTTATGGACTTCCTCGCCAAACACCCTTTCTCAAATCTTCAAAGCACAATTTTCTTTAGCAAAATTGGCACAAGGTTTCCTTCTACAATAGTAAACTGATGAGATAATTCTCTTGATTTCTCAAATGCCATCATACTAGACTAGATTGGAAATACGATCAAACTCAGGTGCAAAACCCGCCTGAAAAGTTGGCCAAGTCTCTTTTTTATAAGAAATAACCAAAACATCCATAGGGACACTACACAAGCTGACCTGTTGCACCCCTCTTCTCATTCCTTTGACTCTCCTCATGGATTTGAAAGGGTAATATCTTCACATCCAGTTGCATGCACAAGGGTTCCTAATCCACCCCCTCTATTTAATTCGTTTGTGTTCACAAAGTGACATGCACATGGCCCCAAGCTGCCCAACTTCTCGATCCTCTCACACCTACATATATATAAATAATACATATCTCACTTTCTATGCACTTTTTTCATTTCAAAAATAATATTTGAGATAAATTGATAAATTGCAATCGTGAGAATAAATTGACAAATTACAATTTTGACTATTAAAGTAAACAATAATAATACTTAGTGAAGTAGAATAAAATCCTAAAAGAAACAAATGTATTCATATAACCTCTTAATTACAATTCATAGTATTAAACCATTCAAACTAACTCGTCATAATAATTTAGTAATACCCAATCGGTTAATTGTTAAAAAGAAATCAAAGCAAATTGGAAGGAGTTAATGGTTGTGATCTGTGATGATACTTAATGTGTTTAGCCTACGAGTGTTGATGGTCCTCTTAAAGTCACCGACGTTTTTGTTTTTTCTTCTAACTGAATCCCAATCACTCAATCCAATTTGGATGATATTGAACGTATCTATAACATCTATGGATTAATTTAATTTACTACTGATAAATCAATTTGTTAATCACGTTTTTGAAATGAAGAGTTCCTACGGAATATTGGAATATATCAGAGAATCTTTATCAAATACAAACTCTATTTTCGGAATATATCAGAGAATCTTTATCCAATACAAAGTATATATTTTGGAAAACAGAATTTAAATAGTTAGTTTAACAAAATTTGTTTTAAAGATTGATTAATGTGGAAAATGTGGACATGAACTTTAAATCTGCAGTAGAATGGTCATAATTCATCTAGACAAGTAGAAGCCCGTCGGAATGCTGAAAAGTAGAAAATATCTGTAAACACAACTGTCTGCCGAGATATATTTGTGAAGCTTCTTAAGTTAATTGTGAAGCGTGGGGTGATACGACTTAAGAGTAGAGTTATGGGTTAACTGTCACTATAGTATGTAACTTAAAAGACGCATTAAAGTTTTTCTTAATTAATTTTATTAATGTATTTCTATAATATTAATGTATTTAAATTGAATAACATGATATACCGCGGATTGTAAATCAGTTAGTTATTTAATTTGTATGCTGCATGTTAAATTATTTAATGTTTTTAGTTTGAAATTTTATGGAGACAAATCAACTTTAACTTGGCATATTTCATGAATGGGTTAACATTTACTATATATGTAACTTAAATGATGCATTACAATTTTTTAAGTGTTTTTTATTTTATATATATATATATATATATAAGAGCTCAATTTCATAATCTTTGTTGCAATATTGACCTTTTTAGCCTTTTAAAATGTCAAAATTATAGTGAGCTCGGGAGGCTTCTTTCCAAGCTTTTTGAGCATAAAAATAAAATCTTAAATCAAACTGAATAACTCTTTTCTTTAGGTCCGATAGACCAAAGATTGGTCTAAGTGGACGTTCATCATCATATATATATATATATATATATATATATATATAATAATAATAATAATAGCAATAATTTTAAATACTCAATTTTATAATATTCGTAATTTTTTTATAATATTTTTAAATTATATAATGTACTTAAACTGTGTATAGGTTGCAGAGTAGTTAGTAATTTAATTCGTATACTACATGTAAAGTACTTGGGGATCAATTAAAAAACAACTAAAATTAATAAAAAAAATTAAAATAGCTATCTAAAATAATAAAAATGTTTAATAATTTAAAAATTAAAGATAATTACACCACCCAAAAAAATATAGTATTTCATAATTTGAATATAAATATGGTTTAATATTATGGTTTTACTTATTAGAGTTTTTAATATTAGGTTTAGAATATAATATTTAATAATAAATAGTCTACTATGGTCAATGTTAGTAAACTATAAGTATACTTTACTTAATGATAGTCAATATTGTTTACTCATGGTCATTTTTAGTCAAACATGGTCAATCATGGTCAACCATGGTTGATCGTCTCATTATGACAAAGATTGTCTAGATATGAAAATCAACCATGGTCAACCATGGTCAACAATATTTTATAAAATCTGTCATGCTCAACCATGGATAATGATGGTCAACCATTGTCCAATGTTGCATTGTGAAAAAAATTGTCTCAATATGAAAATCAATCATTGTATCAACCATGGTCAAATGTCACATTATGACAAAGATTGTCTCAATATGATAATCATGGTCAACCATTTTCAACCATGGTCAATCATGGTCAACCATGGTCGAATGTTGCATTGTGACAAAAATTTTCTAGATATGAAAATCAATCATGGTTAAGCATGGTCAAACATGGTCCAATGTCACATTGTGACAAGGATTGTCTCAATATGAAAATCAACCATGGTCAACCATGTTTAATTTAGTGTTTATAATATTTATCTTAGGGTTTATATACCTTAGGTTTATAATATTGGTACCTTGGGTTTAATATTATTCCCTTGGGTTTTAGTGTTAATCCCTTGGGTTTATAATATCAATCATTGTCTCAACCATGGTCAAACATCACATTATGACAAAGATTGTCTCAATATAATAATCATGGTCAACCATTATCAACCATGGTTAATCATGACCTTGGTCAACCATGTTCAACCATGTTTTATAAAATCAAACATTGTCATCCTTGGTCAATCATGGTCAACCATGGTCGAATGTCGCATTATGAGAAATATTATCTTGATATGAAAATCAACCACGGTTAATCATAGTCAACCATGGTCCAACGTCGCACTGTGACAAGGATTGTTTCAATATGAAAATCAACCATGGTCAACCATATTTAATTTAGTGTTTCTAATATTTATCTTAGGGTTTACATACCTTAGGTTTATAATATTGGTACCTTGGGTTTAGTATTATTCCCTTGGGTTCATAATCCCTCGAGGTTTTTGTGTTAACCCCTTAGGTTTATTATTCCCTTGGGTTTATTGTTCCCTTGGATTTATAATGTTAATCATGGTCAACCGTAGTCAATCAGAGCCAACCATGGTAAACTCTGGTCGAATGTCGCATTGTGACAAGGATCGTCTCAATATGAAAATCAATCATCATAAAACATGGTCCAAAGTCACATTGGGACAAAGATTGTCTCGATATGAAAATCAATCATGGTCAAACATGGTCAACCATGGTCGAACACTGCATTGTGACAAGGATTTTCTCAATATGGAAATCCACCATGGTCAACTATGTTTAGTTTAGGGTTTAGAATATTTATCTTAGTGTTTATTTACCTTGGATTTATAATTTTTTATTCCTTGGGTTTATAATATTAATCCCTTGGGTTTATTAATCTAAGGGTTCATGTTACTTGGGCTTAATATTCTTCTCTTAGGTCTATAATCCCTTCGGTTTTTAGTATTTATCCCTAGGATTTATTATTCCCTTGGGTTTATAATATTGATCATGGTCAACCATGTTTTATAAATTCAATCATGGTCAACCATCGTCAACCATATTTTATAAAATCAATCGTGGTCAACCATGGTTAATCATGGTTAGCCGTGCTCCTACATCGCATTGTGAATTTTTTTGTCTAAATATGAAAATAAATAATTGTCTCAACCATGGTCCAATGTCGCATTATCACAAATATTGTCTTGATATGAAAATCAAGCACGGTTAAGCATGGTCAACAATGGTCCAACGTCTCATTGTGACAAGGATTGTCTCAATATGGAAATCAACCATGGCCGACCATGTTTATTTTAGTGTTTATAAAATTTAGCTTAGGGTTTATATACGTTGCATTTAAAATATTAGTCCCTTGGGTTTAATATTATTCCATTGGGTTCAAAAACCCTTAGTGTTTTAGTATTAATACCTTGGGTTTATTATTCCCTTGCAGTTATAATATCAATCATGGTCAACCATGGTCAATCATAGCCAACAATGGTCAACCATGATTGAATGTTGCATAGTGAAAATGGTTGTCTCAATATGAAAATCAACCATGGTCAATCGTGGTCCAAAGTTGCATTGTGATAAGATTGTCTCAATATGAAAATCAATCTTGGTCAAGCATGGTCCAAATTTGCATTGTGCCAAGGATTATCTCAATATGGAAATCAACTATGGTTAACCATGTTTATTTTATGGTTTATAATATTTATCTTAGGGTTTATATACCTTGGGTTTATAATAGTTACCCCTTGGGTTTATATTATCAATCCGTTGGGTTTATTAATCAAAGGGTTCATATTCCTAGGTTTTAAATTATTCCCCTAGGTTTATAATTGCTTCGGTTTTCAGTATTAATCCTTAGGGATTATTATTCCCTTTGGTTTATAATATTGATACCTATGGTTTATTATTCCCTTGGGTTTATAATATCGATAATGGTCAACCATGTTTTATAAACTCAATCATGGTACAACATGGTCCAACATCTTATTTTAACGAAGGTTGTCTCAATATGAAAATCGACCATTGTCCTACATCACATTGTTGCAATGGTTGTATCAATATGAAAATCAATCATGATCAACTATAGTCCAATGTCGCATTATGACAACCATGATCATCCATGGTCAGCCATGGTCCAACGTCACATTGTAAGAAATATTGTCTCAATATGAAAATCAACCATCCTCAGCCATCGTTAACCATGTTTATTGTAGGGCTTATGGTCACATTATAAAAAAGATTGCAACTTGGTCCAACGTTTCATTGTGACAACCATGGTCTTCCATGGTCCAATGTCGTATTGTGACGAAGATTGTATCAATATGAAAATAAACCATGGTCAACCATGGCCAGCCATTTTCCAACGTTGCATTGTGCCAAAGGTTGTCTCAATATGAAAATAAATCATGGTCAACCATAGTCCAACGTTGCATTGTGAAAAATATTGTGTCAATTTGAAAATCATCTGTGGTAAACCATGGTCAACCATGTTTTTATTGAGGTTTATAATATTTATCTTAGGGTTTATATACCTTGGTTTTATAATATACTTTTCTCAATATAAAAATTAATCATGTTCAACCATGGTCCAATGTCGCATTGTGACAAATACAGACTCAATATGAAAACCAACCATGATCAACCATGGTCCAACGTCACATTTTGAAAAGGATTGTCTCGGCATTACAATCAACCATGGTCAATCATGTTTATTTTAATGTTTATAATATTTATCTTAGGGTTTATATATGTTTCGTTTAAAATATTAGTCCCTTGGTTTTAATATTATTCCCTTGGGTTCATAATCCATTGGGGTTTTATTTTTAATACATTGAGTTTATTATTTGATTGAGATTGTAATATCAATCTCTTGGGTTTATAATATCAATCTTGGTTAACCATGGTCAATCATATCCAATAATGGTCAACCATGATTGAATGTCACATTGTGAAAATGATTGTCTCAATATGAAAATCAACCATGGTCAATCATGATCCAAAGTCGCACTATGAAAATATTGTCTTGATATGAAAATCAATCTTGGTCAAGCATGGTCCAACTTTTCATTTTGACAGATTTTCTCAATATGGAAATCAAGCATGGTTAACCATGTTTATTTTAGGGTTTATAATATTTATATCTTAGGGTTTATATACCTTGGGTTTATAATAGTTATCCCTTGGGTTTATTGTTCCGTTGGGTTTATAATAACTACCCCTTGGGTTTATTAATATAAGGATTCATATTCATAGGTTTTAATATTATTCCCTTAAGTTTATAATCCCTTCGGTTTTAAGTATTAATCCCTAGGGTTTATTATTCCCTTGGGTTTATAATATTGATCCCTAGGGTTTATTATTACCTTGGGTTTATAATATCGATCATGGTCAACCATGTTTTATAAACTCAATCATGGTACACCATGGTCCAACATTGTATTGTGACAAAGGTCATTTAAATATGAAAATCAACCATTTTACAACACCACATTGTTCGAAAGGTTGTCTCAATATGACAATAAATCATGATCAACCATAGTCCAACATCGCATTGTGACAACCATGGTCATCCATGGTCAACCATGGTCCAACGTTGCATTGTGAGAAATATTGTCTCAATATGAAAATCAACCATCGTCAACCATGTTTATTGTAGGGTTTATGGTCACATTATAGCAAATCTTGTAACTTGGTCCAATGTCGCATTGTGACAACCATGGTCCAACGTCGTATTGTGACAAAGATTTTCTCAATATGAAAATCAACCATAGTCAACCATGGCCAACCATTGTCCAACATCACATTGTGCAAAAGGTTGTCTCAATATGAAAATCAATCATGGTCAACCATAGACCAATGTTGCATTGTGACAAATATTGTGTCAATAAGAAAATCATCTGTGGTAAACCGTGTTTATTTTGAGGTTTATAATATTTATATTAGGGTTTATATACCTTGAGTTTATAATAGAATTTTATCAATATAAAAATCAATCATGTTCAACCATGGTCCAATGTCTCATTGTGACAAAGACTGTCTGAATATGAAAATCAACAATGATCAACCATGGTCTAGTGTCGCATTGTGACATATATCTTCTCAACATTACAATCGACCATGGTCAACCATGTTTATTTTAGTGTTTATAATATTTATCTTATGGTTTATATATGTTTCCTTTAAAATATTAGTCCCCTCGGGTTTAATATTATTCTGTTGGGTTCATAATCCCTTTGGTTTTTAGTATTAATACCTTGGGTTTATAATATCAATCATGGTCAACCATGATAAATCATAGACAACAATGGTCAACCATGATTTAATATCACACTGTGAAAATGATTGTCTAAATATGAAAATCAACCATGGTCCAACGTCGCGTGACAAAATTGTCTCGATATGAAAATCAATCTTGGTCAAGCATGGTCAAGCATGGTCCAACTTTGCATTGTGAAAAGGATAGTTTCAATATGGAAATAAACCATGGTTAACTATTTTTATTTTAAGGTTTATAATATTTATCTTATGGTTTATGTACCTTGGGTTTATAATACTTATCCATTGGGTTTATTATTCCCTTGGGTTTATAATATCTATCCCTTGGGTTTATTAATCTAAGGGTTCATATTCCTATGTTTTAATATTCTCCTCTTAGGTTTATAATCCCTTTGATTTTTAGTATTAATCCCTAGGGTTATTTTTCTATTGGGTTTATAATATCAATCCCTAGGGTTTATTATTCCCTTAGGTTTATAATATCGATCATGATCAACCATGGTCAACCATGTTTTATAAACTCAATCATGGTACACCATGGTCCAACATCGTATTGTGACAAAGGTTGTCTCAATATAAAAATCAACCATTGTCCAATGTCGCATTGTTCCAAAGGTTGTCTCAATATGAAGAGCAATCATGATCAATCATATTCCAACGTCGCATTGTGACAACCATGATAATCCATGGTCAACCATGGTTCGATGTCGCATTGTGAAAAAGATTGTCTCAATATGAAAATCAACCATGGTCAACCATGTTTATTGTAGGGATTATGATCACATTATAATAAATATTGTCTCTTCATCCAACGTCACATTGTGACAACCATGGTCATTCATGATCAACCATGGTCCAACATTGTTTTGTGAGAAATATTGTCTCAATATGAAAATAAATCATGGTCAACCATGGCCAACCATGGCCAACCATGACCAACCATTGTCTAATGTCGCATTGTGCCAAAGTTTGTCTCAATATGAAAATCAATCATGGTCAACCATAGTCCAACGTCACATTGTGACAAAGATTGTGTCAAAACGAAAATTATCTGTGGTCAACCATGTTTATTTGAGGTTTATAATATTTATCTTAGATTTTATATACCTTGGGTTTATAATACACATTTCTCAATATAAAAATCAATCATGTTCAACCATGGTCCAATTTTGCATCGTGACAAAGACTGCCTCAATATGAAAATCAACCATGATTAACCATGGTCCAACGTCACATTGTGAAAAATATTGTCTCGACATTACAATCAATCATGGTCAACCATGGTCAATAACCATAGTCACATTGTGACAAAGATTTTCTCTTGTTCCAACATCACATTGTGATAACCATCCATGGCCAACCATGGTCTAACATTGCATTGTGACAAAGATTGTCTCAATATGAAAATCAGTCATGGTCAACCATGGCCAACCATTGTCCAATGTCGCATTGTGACAAATATTATGTCAATATGAAAATCATTTGTGGTCAACCATGTTTATTTTAGGGTTTATATACCTTGCGTTTATAATATTTATGCCCTGGGTTTAAGATTATTCCCTTGGGTTTTTAATATTAATATTTTGGGTTTATTATTCCCTTGGGTTTATAATATTTATCTTAGGGTTTATGTACCTTGGGTTTATAATATCAATCCCTTGGGTTTAATATTATTCCCTTGGGTTTATAATACCTTAGGGTTTTAGAATATTTAATCCCTTAAATTTATATTATCAATCCCTTGGTCCAACATCACATTGTGACAACTATGGTCAACCATGGTCAACCATAACCATGGTAAATAACCATGGTCACATTGTGACAAATATTGTCTCTTGGTCCAACATCACATTGTGACAACCATGGTCATCCATGGTCAACCATGGTAATGCGACAAACATTGTCACAATGCAACATTGGACAATGGTTGGCCATGATTGATTTTCATATTCATTTGTGGTCAACCATGTTTATTTTAGGGTTTATATACCTTGGGTTTATAATATTTATGCCTTAGGTTTAAGATTATTCCCTTGGGTTTATAATCCCTTGGGTTTTTAATATTAATCTCTTGGATTTATTATTCCCTTGGGTTTATAATATTTATCTTAGGGTTCATATACCTTGGGTTTATAATATTAATCCTTTGGATTTAATATTATTCCCTTGGGTTTATGATACCTTAGGGTTTTAGAATTAATCTCTTGGGTTTATATTATCAATCCCTCGGGTTTATCAATCGAAGCATTCATATCCCTTGGGTTTATCAATCCCTTGGTCCAACGTCACATTAGGACAATTATGGTCAACCATGAGCCAATGTCGCATTGTGAAAAAAATTGTCTCAATATGAAAATCAACCATGGTAAACCATGGTTAACTATGTTTATTATAAGGTTTATAATATTCGTTATTTATTATTAATATTTTTAGTAACGATATTATTGTTAGTATTATTCTTTAATTATTTAATTATTATTGAATTTTATTTAATTATTTAATATTTTTAAATTATTTAATTTAATTTTTAATCAATTATTATTAATTACTTAATTATTATTACCAGTTAATTAATTAATAATTAATAATTGTTTTTTATAATTTTAATTATTTAATTATTAATTAATTAATAATAATAATAATTTTTTTAGTATTATTTTTATTATTATATATTTATCAATAGTTTGTGTGGTATATATAAATGAAGCCTTCAACATATATCAACCACATTTAATTAATTAAATATAATTGTGCTAGTAACATAATAAAGTTCGTTTATATTAAATGTTATGTTTCACATTATTTACATAATTTTGTTTGGATAATTAGGGAGTCGTCACAATCTAAGACCTCATGATAGTGACATGACATGCTTATGTTCAACAATTTTTGTTCTTCATAATCCATGTTATGTTTGTTTATGCACATTGGATCTTGCTTAATTTAGGCCTTATCCCATCCTAATCACTTAAAAGTAAAATCGCCAGTAAGTGATGTGGGTCTACATGGTTGGTTGGATGGGATTTCAATCTCATAGAAATCGTCTGATACACACTTTGTCAATTTGGAAAGTAAGAACCTCCATTTTCATGTATATTTTTAACTTGATTGACAATATTGGGAAGTATTTTGTTTTAATCTAGGAAAGGAAAATGAATAGCTAAATTGTGTTGGAAAGGAAAATGAATAACTAAATTTTAATATACGCGAAGAAATAAATAGATTTATCCTTATGTTTTCTAATATTATTTTTTAGTTAATTTTGGATATTTTTATTAAGAATTATAAGTTTAATCTATTTAATTTGCAAAGTTCAAGTGCCTTGTTTATGTATTCAAAAACACATTTTAAATAACAAAAAAATACAATCTTATTCTAACTTGTATAGTTTAATTCCAAGGAAAAGGCTATTTTACCTATTAGTTAGACTACACTATCAGTTAATATTTGGGGTTATATTACTTTTGATTTTTTGTATTTAATTTTATATTTTTATAATTTAAGTTGAAATATTTAATTTCAATTTTTTTTGATTAAAAATTTAATTTCATCTTATTTGTTTTCACACATTGTTAAAGGGGCAACAATATTTTGAATTCCTTAGGTCTAGATCTTGTAAAGTGGAAATGCTATATTTTTTTTCTTTTTAACTTCTTATTTGTATCCACGTTCTTGACTAATATAAGGGTCGTGGAGACTGAAACAATAGCCATTGCATTATATTATTTAAACCAAGAAAAGGGGTTGCTTCCTCTCTATGGGCCAAATTATCATATATGCTTCTTCTCTTTATCCCTATTATCACTCCACCAAATCTCTAAGGTTGAGAAAGAAATCCCAACAGAGGTAACCACGGACCAATCTTTTGGCTTGGTATCTAGCCCTACTAAACCAGAGATGGCTCTCTCCACAAGGTCAAAGCCAAGAGGGCTAGATATATTAGGGTTTTAGGCTAGGTATGAAATGCAAAAGGGTTTGTTTTGTTTTGATTGGGTTTGTTGGATGAGGATTAGGTCAAAGAAGCTAGGTCAGGGCAAATAAGATGGGAATTGAAATCCATTCAATGGGGCAAGGTAGGTAGAATGCTTAGCACTTTAGGAGATTTTGTGAGATGGTTTCAGACTGATGAGGAGCTAGGAAGAGCATAAGATATGTGTTCTTCCTAAACTGGAGAAAATGGACAAATTATGAAGACTTTAGCAAAACAAAGCATGAAAGAACATGTATTCTGCCTATCAACTTGAAAATCATCATATAATAGACATGAAATGGTTTATGAGCTTACAAAACATTCATACAAATGAAACAGGAGAAAAAAAATTCCAAACATTCATACCAAAGGTATCCCAAAGAAATAGTTGCAACTCTTCATTAATTTCAGGCCAAACTGATTACACTGTAGTCCTTGATCAATACAACAACATCAAACTGATTCCAACCCTTGCTAAGAGTGAATAAAGGGAATATATAGATATCAAAACTACATTCTATCATCCTTAGGGGTCAAATCCCTGATTTGAGGATGATAGCCACAAAAATATGAACTGAAAGCTGGAGTATAGGAAGGTGCAAGTGACTCCTCCCTAATTACATTGAAACTGATTCATTTGACTTTGATGATTACATTTACATTATGAATCTACCCCTAGGTAACTTATTCATATCATAATTACAATTACCATCCTCAATTACATAGGTGAAATCATCATTTTCAAGATAAAAGTCAAATTTGCAGTGAAATTTCAAAATATCAGCAAACTGTCAAACACACCATTTTTGTGCTAGGCACACCCTCCCTTTTCCAGGCATTCCCTCCATCTTGTAGACTACCTTTGACTAGGTTGTATGTGTCAAAATTGGCCTCACGATGGCTTGTTAGAAATCCCTTCAAGTATACATTCTAGATATGCCTTTAGTTTACAAAATGGAGCCCATTTATCCTGTCAAAACAAAATCCTCCCAATTCTTTTCAGCGCGCAGTGCCAAAGCTAAAAATGAGGGAGAACCATGATTTTTTTCTTGTTTTTTGACATTTTGACCCGCTAGTTTTGCAAACCAAGGCTGGAAAAGTGGTTTTATTAGATGTATTTACCATTTTTCATCCAATGGTGGTGGAATTTTGGTCAAAAAGTGGCTCAAAAAAGATCACAACGCCAAGGGTGTTGCGTGTTTGACACTTTCTCTGTCACATGACTGTCCAAAAACACAATAAAAAGACAGAACTTGTAAAAATGACCCAAAATTTTTCAAAATTGGTGAAGTGAGCGCTGATGGTGTGGCTAGGCTTGGAGTGAAGCCTCTGCAAGTATATCCAACTTCCTTTTCTCTTTTTGCATGGTTAAAGCTTCAATTTTTGCATTGGCTCTTTTGAGCTTGGCCTTTGCAATTTTATCTCTTTGGGCATAGTGTTTGACCTTCCTCTTTAGTATGACACTATCTCTGTTTTCCTTCTCTAAACTATTCTCTAGGTGTTGGTTATCTCTATCAAGCCATGGCTCCCGGTTTTCATTGATTACCATTGCAAGTTGTTCATTCAAAGTCAACTAATTGGCAAGCTCAACCTCTTTTTTCCTTTCTAGTGCGAGAGCTCTTTTCAGCCCTCTAGTCCCAGGTCTTCCTCATGGTGCTTATTCTTCTAGTTCTTCAATAAAATCATGATTTTAAAGTGTCTCTTATAACAAAACCTTGGATTTTCTACCTCCCTTTGAGCTGTGATGTATTTGACCTCATCAATGACATGCTTTGTATTCAACTGTTGGTTCTCCTTCTCAAGGAAGTCTATGAAAAATTTGGACATGTCAAGATTAGTTTGGAGCTCTCTAATCTTGGCATCCTCCCCCTTGATGACTATTCTAGTGATATCATCATCATCATGCTCATCTAGGTCAACAAGGTCAAAATCACGTTCTGTCTCATGGAGGTCATCCTCATCATGAATGACTGCCTCATGTACATCCTCATCTACCATATTTTCTTTCCCCTTCTATACCTGCTTTGTTGGTGAAGAAGGCAGGGCCCCTTCCACAATATGTGGAGAAAACAACTTCCTATGACCCCTTTGGTATGTTTTTGCCAATGGCTCTATCTCATCCACATTATCCTTCTTAGGCTTGTTGAACTCAGCTCTGCTAGGTGACCCAGTCTAAATGTGGGATGGAGATGATGGTGGTGAAATAGATGAAGGAGACTGATCCGATGATGATGCATGAACTATGGGCTGAGATGGAGAAATGGATGTGGAAGGATGATATGATGAAGGTACATCTTCGACATGCTAAATAGTTGGAGCAGTGAATATGTCATTAGCTATGAATGAACTCCATGGAATGTTCAATTGTTTGAAGTGATGGAGGTCTATTAATTTGATGAGGGAGTGATGGAAAATACTGTTCATTTGGTGGTCATACTCTCTCTTATGGAAAATAAATGCCATCTTATCTATGCTCCGGAAGAGGTAGTAGGTTATGTTGAGAATTTTAACCCTTGTGAAGTGCATACGTAGCTGGATGTGATAGACATACAGTCTAGAGAACCTACCTTCACAAGAAAAGTATTTCATGATGATTTTCATCATGGGAGCATATCTCTCCAGGAGGTAAGAGAAAGGAAAAATCCTCTTTCTCTTATTCTTATACCTAGGTTTGATGAAAGGATCATGGTAATTCTCCTCCAAGTCTTCCTGTTTGAACCATTTCTCCCCAACATTTGGGATCCCGATGGTAGTTGAGATGATTGCAGTTGACACAGTGAAAGTGACACTAGCTAGAGTAACTTGGTCGTCATGGAGATTAGAAATGAAAAGTCTGGTCAACATAGCATGGTGTTAGACCTTTTGAATTTCCTCACAAAACTCAAAACATCTAACATCTTTGAAAAATGTCACATCCATAGGAGATTCCAAGAGTTCCCTGGTATTTGTTAGCTCTAATATGAGTAGTCTTCCCCCTTTGTGTGGCCTCTTCTCCTATATTTCTTCTCCCTCACTATATGGTATGTTTTCTTCTTATACCATGATGCCTTAATGTCAAAACCATAGGGAGGTGTGATGATGGTGGAATGTGGTTTTTAGAAATAGGTAATGGGATAGGGAAATTGGGGGAGATGGAGGTAGGGATTCATGAGTTTAAGGGATGTGACTGGGAGTAGGGATGTAGAGGGGTTTGGAATAGGAAATTATTTATAGGTGTAGGGATTTGGGAACCTAGGCAAATAATATACCTAGGGCTTAGGGTTTTAAGGAAATTAAAGCTTAGGTAAATGGGATGTTAATGTAGGGATTTGGGAAAGGGTATATTGCAATGTGGGAAGGGTATTAAAGTGCTAGGCAGTGAAATTGAACTGTAATTGGGTATTTGAGAAATAGTGGGGTTTTAAATTAGAGGAAGGACACCAAATTTCCTTTTAGAAAACTCACACAATACAAAATGACTTTATGAAGAAAAGGAATAGAGAAATTGTATCTTAATTTCTTGTTTGAGGCGTGAGGAACCACTGCTGAAAGATGGAGGGTGATTTTGTGAATTTTGGAGCCCTTTTTGGCAATTTCTGAGGAAAACGGGCAAGCGCAGCACCACAGGCAGGATCGAAACCCAACAAGCAGGTGAAAAACACGTAAGGTAGGCATGAAACACAACAAGTAGGTGCACAACACAATAATCAGGCGAGCAACGCCACACAAAGGTGCACCCTCCCTTTGGCAGGTGCGCAATGCCTCCCCTGTTTTGCTAATTTTTCCCAGAAAATTTGAAAATCATGGTCTGCTTGAGGTTGCTCAGTGGTAGAGGAGACAAATTAAGTCTCTTTGATGTCATGAAGGCTCTAATACTTGAGTGAAATTGATCTTTTGATTTAAAACCCACTTTCTAATGTTTGAATTTCACCTTTTGAAAACTTTGGAAAATATCCTTTACACTTTGACTTTTTTCTTTGTAGGTTGATGATGCTGGAGTTTGGTACTCTGTACATTGCTTTGGTTGGTGTTCAGTTTGGCATATGGAGTTGAATTGTCAGCTTTGGAATAATACTTATTACATATAATGAACATAAAATTACATTAAAATAAAAATAAATTACATCTCTGTTTTTGAATAAAATTACATTGCGGAATAAAAATCATAACTTGAAAGAAAAATTAGAACTTTGGAAATATTCCTTGGAGATCATATTTCATGTTGGAAAATCCTCTTTATATGATAAAGGAATTTTATTCAATCACTCTTACATTTTTGCTAACCTTATGCAAATGAAATGGTGTTTTATTTGGACCTTGGAAAATGAAACCTAGTGACCTAATGGGACCTTGAATGACCAGACTCCATGATGACTTTGACTGACATAATGATATAATGAAATGAAATTTCAAGACTGATTTATGCTCAACAAGACATGAAGGTGGGCCAGAAAATATGAATTTTTTGAGGGAGAGTGAAGTTTCATGACTAGGGCTACCATTAGTGAGTGAATGTTTTGCATGGCCTAATGGAATGATTAAAAATTTCAGAGTGGGACTCCTAAAATGATATGAAGAGAGTATTTTTGATCACTGATGGTAGTATGAAAATAATGACACTAACATTGGCCTTATTGGGGATGATAGCTTTGAAAGAGGTGTCAAGAACCACAAAACTCTAGATTTTGTAGATCAACACCTCTTCCATTGGGCCAATATGATCAAAATTCAAACTGAAAAAATTGACTGAAAACATAACTCGGAAAAACAGACTAACTCAATGAAAACTCAAGTGACTAAAAATTGACTCAATACTGACTTACTTGAGTGAAAACTAAACTTTTTTGAAAATGGCAGAAAATCAGTGAAGCTCCATGGCCTTCACTTCAGGCTCTGAACTCCAGAGAATCTCTACTTCACACTTCCAAAAAATGTAACTAATATTTACAATGAAATGGAAAAATGATCGAGAAATTTGTTTCACAAAATATCGTGTTTTAGGATCCTACCATTAACCGGTCCTCATAAACACTCTTCTACATTCATCTCTTCAAGAAAATAAGCATTCTATCCTCGACAAGCTGAAATATGATATGATCCTTTCCATAAATTCTCAAATTTACCATGCTTACCCTTCTCTTCATTTCTGGAATCCCAGCGGAGTACCACATCTCCTATCTTGAAGTTCTCTTCCTTATTTTTCTGATCATAAATATTCTTTATCCTACCATGAATTTTTGAAGTATTCTGAAATAATTCATCACTTGATTGTTGAAGGTGTATCGTTTGATTAATAAAACGTTGTATGTCATTTTCCTCAGTTCTTGATTCTTGCAGAAATTTCATTACCAGGACTGCTAATGATGAAGGAAACACAATGTCAACACCATAAACAACTTGAAAAGGAGACATACCAATAGAGTTTTTATTACTCACCCGATCTGCCCACAATGCATTAATCAACTTCTTATGCCAATTATTTTTATTCTCCTCCAACATATTCTTAATGATATTGATGAAGGATTTATTAGAGGACTCCATCAATCCATTACCTTACAGGTAGTAGGTTGTTGAGTGTCCGAACTTAATGTTATATCTATCACATAACTTTTTCATCTTCTTAGACTTGAATTTTTCCACGTTATCTGTGATAATATTAGTAGCACAACCAAAACGAGACAAAGTACTAGTTTCTAAAAATCGAATGATGACAAAATTTGTTGCTTGTCTGGTCGGGATTGCTTCAATCCATTTTGTAAAGTAGTCTGTGGATGTCAATATCCACTTGTGTGGAGCAGATGATGCTGGGTGAATCTCGACTATGAAATCTAGGGCCCACTGCTGAAATGGTGCATGGGCTGAAATAGGTTGAAGAGGTAACGAGAGAAGTTTTCTCTTACCCTGAAAAACTTGGCATTCATGGTAGCTCATTACTTCTTTGTAAACATCTTCAAAAAGTGTTAAGCAATAATATCCTTCTCTCAATACTTTATTGGTCGTGGTATTCCAATATAGGTGGCCCCAACAATCTCCTTTATGGAAGTCATTCATCACTTCCTTAGATTCTTCTTCGACTAAAAAATTCAACAACACACCTCCAGGATCCTTCTAGTAAAGTGAATTATCCAATATGCTATACTTTGAAGCTTTGAGTTTCAAATATTTTCCTTGACTCTTATTCATGCCTATAGGAGGGTTTAGGTGTTGCAAAACATAAAAAAATATCAGAATATCATGGAGATGACAAAAAGATATCGGATACCTGAATGCGATTCACTTCTTCTTCATTTTTGGACAAAGCTAGAATAAAATTTATGTTAAGAGCATGAACATTTGACTCAGCCATGAGCTTGGCTAAGCCTTGAACTTTGATCATCTTGGTGGGATTGATCTCAAGTTCATACTCCAGTAAAGATGTTATCCATCTTCCTCTCCTACCTTTTGGGTTTGTCTGCATGAGAAATTATTTAATAGTTGCATTAGGTACATAGGCAAGAGTGTGTGAATGTAATATGTAAACTTTGAAATATTTCAGTGCTTTAACCAAATCCAAAGCTTGTTTCTCTATGATGTTGTAGTGAAGGGATAAATCTCTGATATTGTGACTGAAAAATGCAATTGGTAGCTCTATTTTATCCCTTTTCTGCATCAAGACTGCTACCATAGTCTGCTCAGAAGCAAATGAGAATATTATGAAATTACTCGTATAATCAGGACTTATCAAAACCGGGGCAGTATTCAAGGAAAAATTAACTGAATGGAAATATTTTCGGGCATCTTCAGACCACTTCACATCACTATCTTTCCTTAACATGTTTTCCAATTATCTAAGATGCTCTACTAAATTAGGAATGAATCTACGTAAGAAATTCATCTTACCATTGAATGCTTGTACTTCCTTTTTGCTACGAGGGAAATCAATCTTCTGAATTGCTTGAACACGGGAAGGGTAAATCCAGATCCCATCCTTGGAGATGATGTGACCAAGGAGTCTACCCTCATCCATTGCAAAAAGGCTTTTATTTGGGTTGAGAGATATTAAGAACTTCCTGCATCTCTCGAAAACAATTCTCAAATGATGAAAATGTTCATCATCAGAATGTGAAAACATTGTCAAATCATCTAAATAAACAACCAAGAAAAAATATTTTTCATTGGCGAATGCTATGTCCATGGACCGTTGGAATGTGGCCCCTGTATTTTTCAAACCAAATGGCATTTTGGTATATTTGAAGGTTCCAAAAGGTGTAGTAAATGTTGTCTTATCCTGATCATCTTCGTGCACTAGAATTTGGTTGTATCCTTAATAACCATCCAACAATGACATTTGAAAAGAATTGACAACTCTTTGAAGTATATGGTCCATCTTCGGAAGTGGATAGTTTTTCATGAAGGACACTTTGTTCAAGTTTCTGAAATCTATGCAGAGCCGGATTTCTCCAGTATTTTTTCTCACTGGGACCAAATTTGAGATCCAATCAGAGAACCTGATCGGAACAATGATATCGGACTTGAAAATTTGATTTACCTCTTTTTTAATTGATGGCAATAATCTGGGATTTATCCTTCTCAACTTTTGACAAAAGGGCCTTTGATCGGACTTGATCGAAATAATGTGATGAATGATATTCTTGTCATATACCTTTAAGTATGCATATTCCCATGTGAAAACATTAGAAAATTTAGAAAGTAATTTAACATATTCAACCTTTACCTTGGGAGATAAGGACTTGGATAGTTTCACCATATTTGGTTTATTGTCTGTCCCATGTTTACATCTTCAACGTTATTTTCCGTAGGCATCAAAGTAGGCTTCCTTGCTACGTCATCTTGGTCAAACAATTCTTCAAAAGGTATGAGACCTTTTGAAATATTGTTGTCTTTATACTGTAGTATATCCATCTGAGTTGGTTCTATATCATGGTCATATTTATCAGAAATCTGATATATAGAACAATTCTCAAATTCTTCTTCACCTTGGAGAGTTGTTTATCTACTTATCATCCCATAAAACTTTCCAACATCACAAGTTATCTCGAATAGTGGGTCGGTGCTTCACATGAATCTCATTTTTTCTGTTTGAAAAGATGGGGATTTTGAAATTAATTGTAGCTTTAGCCAATTAATTTTCCATGAGATTTTGATTCCTTGGCACCAATGTACACTCCTAAAACATTTTCAAAATATCAAGTACAACATTCCTATATTGTCTCATTTGAGGATGGTTAGTTTGATATTCACCTTTGACTTGCTTGATCACAAGTTTGGAATCACTATACACTACAAGCCTTCTTGCACCCAGTTTATTTAGGATCTTTAAGACAGTAATTAGTGCTTCATACTCGAATTCATTGTTAGTGCAATCAAAAGTTAATTTATAAGAGCACAACCTTACATTTGTAGGGACCTTATTCTGCTGATGAAAAGGACTACGTACCTAGATTCCAATGCCTGCCTCGTCTTTCCCTAGGGCACCATAAAAGTCCATGGACCATAAACCATTCCCATCCTTCTCATCCTCTAAATGCTGAAACTGTGATTTCCGTTTTGGCTCTATTTTTTGAATTGTCTCTTCATGCTTTTCTAGACTTTCTTCCACTTTATCCAATGGTTGTTCTGGATCTTTCACTATTTCTTTTGATTGTTCTGAATTTTTCAATGCTTCATCTGATGGTTGTTCTAATGAGCTAGGCAGATTCATCTTTTATTTTTATATAACTTATCTAATACAATTATGGATTTATGGAACATATTCTACATCTACTAGTTGGATATGTACATCATTTAAGCCATTATCATTAAAAAAAAAGAATGACTCTAAATCTTTATATATAACGTTTATTGGATGATTGTTGGGCTTTTCTTTGCTTGTGATCATATATTTCATCTTATTTTCACGGTACAATTTTCTCAATTTACCAAAAACATGGATAGATGCATAGGAAAATTCTAATTGCAATGTACCTCGTAATCCCCCTCCCCCCAGGATCTTGATAGCAACATTCCAAAGCATGGCGGTATGTCACGTACCACCACATCCATTATAACATTATTTTCCAGAATTTTCTCTAGGGAGACTACCAAATATTTTATCAGACTAATACAGTGGGCTCTACTTGAATCAAAGGAGTATAAATCATGGTAGGGACGAGTGATGTCAAGGCCCAACTTCTCCATTATGGCTTTTGGCATCAGATTGTGGGAGGCTCTGGAGTCTAATATGGAATTATGTAAAATGCACTGGTGTATTATTAGACTCAAGTAAAAAGGAGGAACCTCACTATCTTCTAATTGAATGTCAATAGCAGGACCAACAATGAGTTTGGGCTAATCATCTTCGACATTTACCATGTCAGAGAAAGGATCTAGTTTAAGCATCTTGGCAACATGGGACTTGTACTGGTTGTTCTTAACAAGATCGGTTAAGGGGATAGTGTTGGCTCGAGGGGTCCTCACCCAGAATCGGAGCTCAAGGTTTGCCAACAAACCCCTATACTACTGGCCCTTTCGGTAGTGACCCACTTTCGCAGGTCAAAGTCTCACTCGAAGTAGTATGGGTGGGTGCTGGAACCAGGTTTCCGCACCCTAAGAAAGGATTGGTAAGGCAAGTAGGGCTGCGTTAGACCCTGTAATTCCCAGATTAACTCGTTTTGTGTAGGGTCACTTAGGTCCCGATTCGCATCCACATGCGCTAGATCTATAATTATATGCTTTTATGACAATAGCACAGTATTGCATAACAGAACAGAACAGATCCAGATATAGAAAACAAACTTACACAGATCTTCACAGCTCAAATATAGAAAATACACAATGCAGTAATTACCAACAATTCACACAAAGAGTACTCACAGATTCAGTTCTCTATCAACCTTTCTTATTCATTCATTCATCAATTTCCCCTTACAATTCCCTTCCCAGCCCGCGCACACAGCAGCAGGGTCCGCACACAGCTGGACTTGGATCTCCGCGCACACAGCCAACAGGAGTCCTTTCCCCAAAACCCAAACAGATAGCTTAAAATAATATTCGCATCAATAGCTCCTTCAGTCCTACCTTACAATACAAAAATGTTCCTCTATTTATAATAATCTAGCTTAGAAGTTCCTATGGTCCGCAAACCGTGGTTTTCGGACCCCTGGTTTACCCTTTTACCCATTACAATGCTTTCGGGGATTTGACCTGCCCCAAAACCCCTATGCTAGATTAAATCTAATCAAAAGTATTCAAAATGGACCAGTTTCACAGCTTGTGGGAGACCCTATTCCAACAGTCCCCCAACACAATCTTGTGACTCGTCCCGAGTCACTGTGGTGGTGCGGCCTCGATCTGCATACGCAAGGTATCAAGAGCACTGCTGAGTTGAGGGAGTTCGTCTTGACTTTGAGCCGCAACATTCTATGCAAGATCTACCATATTCTGGGAGGGCGGTCTGTCAGTGGCCGAGGTAATGCTTTCAAGAAGCTGATTAAGTCGCTTGGTCACACCATCAATGTCTTATGATAATCAGAGGAGTGTGGCAGTCCAAGGCTTTAGACGTTCAGCTATAATGTGTTGTTTATGCCAAAGTTTCTCAATCTTGCCTTGGAGAGCATTGCTGGTTTTTAATCGGGCTAAGCGCTGGGCAGGCACCAAAGTAGGTAGCATAGCGGTGATCTATTCGACGACTTATTACTTTTGTCGTAAGTCCTGATTGATTTGTTAGAGGACCGGATTGTGCTGGACCCTAGTCTAGAGTTGGAGGGTTGACTTGAGTAGCTTGGCGCCTTGAGCAATTTTCCCCGAAATAACAGTGTTCGCGTCGGTGACTAGGGCGGTATGCTGGGTGCAGAATTTCGTGGGTGTTTCAGGCTATAGCTTGGCCTGCAAGTTAGAGATCTGTTGTTCCAGCTGTGTATTGACGGTGCGTATTTCCATTCGAGATGATTTCGAAGCGGAAACCAGTTTTTCCACCTTATCCTGAGGCGTATCCGAAATCGGGATCTCATCGGTAACCTCTGTGCAAAGATGGCGGATCACAGTTTCAAGCTCCGCCTATTGTGACCCAGCCAGGAGTAGAGCAGCAGCCTGCTGCGCAATGGTGTGCTCAGCTGTACTAATATGTTGGTGCGCTTGTTGATCACGGGAGTGAAACTCCTCGAAGACAGCATGATGAAGGTCGTGTAAGGTTGCACGGGGCAGCTTAGCCAGGTCCAGCTGAATCCCTGTGGCGGCCAAGGGATGTGTTCCTACCAAGGCACTGCTAGGGATATCCTAGAGATGACTGACCTCCCCGAGGGGCGCTGAACTGCTGTCAACTGACAGGGGGTGTGCTTGGCTAGTTGGGAGGGTATCAATTTTTATCTGGAGAGCACGAAGTTCAGCCTAGAGAGAGTCGACCCTGACCTGCTACTGGGTCTCGAAAAATGCCCACTTATCTTCCATAGCCATGGTAACTGTGTCTGCGATCTGTTCCAAGTCACCGTCTGTTAGTATGACTGTCGCATCATATTGTGCACAGTGGGTGTGTTGTTTCTTTTTGGGTCCTGATGCCGATTCCCCTGTCTTCTTAGTGCCTGGGGGAGGAGTGGTAGCGTTGTTGGAGCCTACCTGGGCCAGAGCTACTGCAGCAGGTTACTTCGAGGCTCGACTGCAGCTGATGCCTGCTGGTGGGGCGCCACGGTCTCCCCAGGAGTGTCGGTGAGGCATTTTTTCCGGGAAGGGGCCACAGCGAGATCAGTAGGTCAATTTCTTCATCGGCTACCATATAAGGGAGTTCTGTTCATGTCTTATTGGTGAGGCTGTGAATCCGGACATGGTGCATGGTGATTTGGAATGCAACAACATTCTTGTATTTGTCATATATGGTCAGGGATAACCGGCTTCGAGAGTTTATGGCAGCTGCAACACTGCCCTGGAAGAGTATCCAAAAGACCTTGTTATCCTCGATGCGCTGCTTATCCTTAGAGTCCCATAAGTGAGCATACCGAGCGCCTTCGCACATCCCCCAAGGGAGCTCCGGAATGACCGACTCCTCGGGTTTGTCCCAGGCGACTAGTGCTATTAGAAATAATACCCACGAATAGAAAAAAGGTGTCCCTTGCTCCTGGGATTCGTGGACATTAGCTATAAATTATTCGCACAAGTACTGAGCCCAATTAAAAAAAAAAACCCTTCGCGCACTGTCTAGCTAGCTGGATTACATAGGCGGGGACAGTCGCAACCTGAGACTTCCTCATTAGTTTGCAGGCTAAGAGCCAAGTACCCATCTGCGTGGCATGGTCATTGATAGTCTAGATCACAAACCCACGCTGATTTCGTTGTACCACATAGGTCTCCTAGACAAACGCAATGGTAGCGGCTTCATACTTCTTTCCAACCTGTGCTAGCAGGTGCGGCCCTTACATCAGGAGGCATGTAATCTCGTGGATCAATGAAGCATCAATAGGGACCCTCTCACGAATCCATAAGAAACCATTGTGAATTAGAGAGAGTAACTGGTGAGCCGACCGATTTGTAATGCTGTAATTCCCAAAGTGGGGCATTCGGAGCAGATTCAGAAGTTCGGATCCCACCAAGCCGCATACCCAGTGCTGAGGTACTACCATGACTCCATCATCCTTATGGATTGTATCAAAGTATAGGGCAGGGGCCAATTCCGAGAGGGCGTCATGCTCCACCAAATCGTGATCATCAAACTTGATCTCATGGAGGCGTCCGCAGGGATCACTGAGGATGGGGAATTCTCCTGGGGTTAGGGGGGTTTGCAGGTAGGTGACCAAGCCATCCAAGCATCCAAGTTTTTTGGCGTTCGTGTAGACGACCTTCGTGGCCAAACAAAGGGGGGTAACCAATTGATAGGGTTAGCTGGCAGAACACCCTCTTTTTCATATTTTTCTAAGGGTGGGGGATTGGCATGTCTTGGGGAGCTTTGAGGCCATCTTGCTGTTTTCGGGGTTTTCCTCGAGCTTTGCACTTTTTCCTTGCCTTTCCTTGTGACCATTGTGGGGGGGTGGGGGGGGGGGGACTTCTGCTAATTCAGGCTCAACCTCCAGGACTTCTTCATCATCAGGCTCGATCGAGGCTGAGGGTTCGGCAAGGGTAGTAGCCGACATCCTCGCGCGAAAAACGAATCCTAGCTCTGGGTGACTACTATCAGATGGAGGAGGTTGACCAGACATGAGAGGGACACTGCGGTTATGAGGATGCTTGTTTCTCAAATGTTTCCACGAGGGGCTTGAGGCAGGCCAGTTGTAGAAATTAGACAATACCTCTAACTGGACTATCCTTCCCCCTTTTAAGCATTTCCGAGCATGTGATAGAGAAGGACATTTTACTAGGGGCGGGTTCCCCAAGGAACGGTAAAAATTTCACATAACTCATCCGGCTAAAGGCACGGGAGCTGCTTATTCCAACGATAATCTCTGCTTTTCACCTTTAGGTACTGTCCTAACGACTAGTTCTCGCATCCTCAGTGATCTTGACGTCCCTTTCATGCTAGGGTTACCTATTGGTGACAGCGACATGCCTTCCCCCAACACGGGCTTGCTTCCTAGGCAACTCCTGACCCAAGACCAAGAGAATTTGATCATCTGTCCCACTAAGGCCCCAAGGGGGGCTTTTGTTAGAATATACCTCCTGACCCTTAACTTCTTTGTTGTCGTAGGGGTGGCCCGATGCATGGGGCTGCTACCTGCTGAGCCTACAGCTATCGTAGGAAGCCTGTTGCTTGTTCTTAGGTCAGCCTGATCCTCTCCCGAGGTGGGTTCGCAGCAGTTGATCAAGCCTGGCTTCGTCCGGGTCCTTTCCTTCGGGACCATAGGGGGGAAGTCCATTGTGATGCGAAGAAAACACAGCGTAGAGGCTTCACCTAACCGGTTTTGCCAAGTTTCTAGTTCCTCACTGGGATCAGACAATCCATCAATATCCCCTTCATAGCATAGTACTGCATCCTTGGTTGGGTTGTCCCCATTTCGCGTCGTCAACTTATAGATATACTCCACATCTCCACCCTGGGGTATGGGTTCCGTATATCATTTAACTTCCGTAGGGTCTAATGGCACGACTACCCTTGTACCATTAATTTCAAATACCATGCTTCATTTTTTTTAAGTTACTGATATCGCCCATGTCGATGGCCCAACCCAGTCCCAGTAGTGCAGGGTAGGGTCTGCATCCCCGATGATTTGAATGACTTCGAAATCAGCCCAGACTCTTACCCCTGTGACATCCATGATAATCCCAGAGAGCCTCCCCAGAGGTACTATTTTTTTGGTGATTGGCCATTCGAAGCTGGATGGTGGACTGTTCCAGCTGTGGTTCCCCCATGCGTTGCCATGTTTTCTTAGGAAATACATTAGCATCCGATCCGAGGTCTAAGATAACCCGATCCATCTCGTAGTTTCCAATCTGGACTGTCAGCTGCATCTCCCTGCCAGTGCATCCTTGAGACTTTTATAACTTATGCACATCCTTAACGTCGAGTGACAGGGCAATGTGTGCTGCACAACTCTCTATTAAAGCCTGCAGATCCTGTACTACTTGGGGGTTGCGCAATAGTCTCATACATGCCTGTAGGAAAGGTTTAACCTCCTTAGCCACCTTCAAGTCCCCAGAGCGGGTGGATGCAGAGGCTTTAGTCTCAAGGAAGTCCTTCTGAGCTTCCATAAATGTTTCCCTCGCTTTGGCCAGGTCCAGCCCTTCTTGGTTGCTAACTGCTCTGCGGATCAGTGTTTTAGTTTCCTCGATTCCCCTAGTCACCAATCCACTACGTGTTACCACATTTACCTTCGGGTCCTTACCCCTTAGCTCAGTCTGGACCCTTCACACCTTCTGTGTAGATGGGAGCTGCTTTTCCTGTATCTTCATTTTCAAGGCTAGATAATCTTCCAACGTATGGCCCAAATGTCTACAATACCTGCAGGATTTTCGTGTGGGGTCCGGGAAATCCTTTGCAAAATGCCCTGTGCCCCCATAGTTATAGCAGATCAACTGGCCCCAACCTCGACCTGTGCTTCCGCTTCGGCTCCCGTCCCTTCCTTCAGAGGGGGAGTCATCCCTAGTTGAGGGGGTTTTCGGAGAGGCAGGTTCTAACTGTACTTCTGGAAGCTTTCCCCAGTCTATTACTAAATTATGGATTCGGCAGCCCTGCTCCTCATGGCCATCTGACTAGAAAAACCAGCACCAGCGTTGCTTTGGTTCTAAAACAATGGGGCTCGGATAGGGGCAACGGTTGGTATTACGCAGCCCCTCCACATGGCTATGCTCGTACCAGAACGTATATCCACTCAAGCTTCGTTGTTCTGGACTAGGCCCCCTGATCCCAGGTGGCCTGGACTAGGTTCACATATTCACAGGTGGCCTGACGATTGTCCTAGTTCCATGCCAGCCTGTCTTCCTTGTTCCCGTTGTAGATCTCGAATCTCCCGGTGCATAGCCCCAAGCTGCGCCTAGATTTGTTGTACCTCCAACGCAACATCTTTCCTCAACGTAGCTTCTAGTTTCATGGTAGCTTCCAAAGCTTTATCTTGTGAATCAAAAGTCTAGTGACCCATAGGCATGCGTAAGTGAGGGAGTAGCATGGCGATGAACCATTCTGTAAGCTTTCTATCATCATACTGAAATCCTCCTTCTCTGATAGCTTTTTTTAGGCGTTGATCCGCTTCCCACATAGACTCAGTTTCTCCCTGCTTGAAATATTTTACATCAGCTACAGCCTGAGAGTAGGATTTAGGTTTCAAAAACTTCTGTTTTAGGGCATCCTTAATGCTTTGAATAGATGCAGCCCCATTTTGGGATATGTACCCCATATACCAGTCCAAAGCTCCTTCTTCAAAGGCTAGGGATAGCTGCGCTTTTTTCATAGTATCGCCCACCATGCCCTCCGCAACCCATACCGAGTTTGCCACAAACCAGAATCGATCCATGTCTTCATCGGCCGTGCCTTTACAGGTAGGTAATTTCAAGTGCACCGCCATATCTCCTTTTTTATAGGTTTCCCGCATTTGTTTGTTAATACCCAAACCCTTTCTCACAATTCTCGGGTCCCAGCAATAGAACCATTTGTTGGCTCAAGGGGTCCTGACCCAGGTTCAGAGCTTAAGGTTTGCCAACAAACCCCTATACTACTGGCCCTTTCGGTAGTGACCCGCTTTCGTAGGTCAAAGTCTCAACTGAAGTAGTATGGGTGGGTTCTGTAACCAGGTTTCTGCACCTTGAGAAAGGATGGGTAAGGCAAGCAGGGTTGCATTAGACCTTGTAATTCCCAGATTACCCCGTTCTCCGTAGGGTCACTTAGGTCCCGATTCGCATCCACGTGCGCTAGATCTATAATTATATGCTTTTACGACAGTAGCACAATATTGCATAACAGAACAGAACAGATCCAGATATAGAAAACACACTTACACAGATCTTCGCAGCTCAAATACAGAAAATACATAATGTAGTAATTACCAACAATGCACACAAAGAGTACTCATAGATTCAGTTCTCTATCAACCTTTCTTATTCATTCGTTCGTCAATTTCCCCTTACAATTACCTTCCCAGCCTGCGCACACAGTAGCAGGGTCCGCACACAGCTAGACTTGGATCTCCGCGCACACAGCCAATAGGAGTCCTTTCCCCAAAACCCAAACAGATAGGTTAAACTACAATTCGCATCAATAGCTCCTTCAGTCCTACCTTACAATACAAAAATGTTCCTCTATTTATCATAATCTAGCCTAGACATTCCTATGGTCCGCAAACCGTGGTTTTCAGACCCCTGGTTTACCCTTTTACCCATTACAATGCTTTTGGGGCTTTGACCCACCCCAAAACCCCTGCGCTAGATTAAATCTAATCAAAAGTATTCAAAATGGACCAGTTTAGCAACTTGTGGGAGACCCTGTTCCAACAGATAGACACTTTTAACTTTGAAATTTTTGTATCTAAGCTGAAGGGAGTAGTTTTTTCTACCTCTTTAATGACGATGTCTCATTTTCCAACATGGTCCTTTGATGGAACTTCTTTCTTTTGATTGTACTTTTCATTATTTGTTGAAATTTTGGATGGATGATTTGGTTTTATTTTTTATTTTTTATCATGGGCTCTTTTCCCTTACTCTGATTTCTTAGAGGATTCTTCTTTGTTTGAGTATATTTCTGCTGCGATGCTCTCTTCTGAATGGGATTAACCGGTACATCTCTGCTCCTCAATGACATCTGCCTATTTTGTGAACTAAGTGCATTCAATTACCCACACTGGTAATCATTTGATTCAGTCTCTAATTCATGATCATTAGCAAGGATTAAGTATTCATATTTAGGCTGATCTTTCTTTTCGAAATACTCCTCATCTTCGGTAAAAAACATAGGCAGATCATCAGATTTGAAAAGGATTTTTTCATCAAAAATTGTGTCTTCATATTCTTCTTCTCCTTGAGCATAGTTCTGTTGCAAGGATGTCCTGATTTGTTGTTGCTGTTGTGGTGGTTGTTCAGAAGCTTGTTGTTCTCTCTCCTTAATCCTTAACTGAGGTTGTTACTGACCTCTATAGGTAGGATTTTTGACCTCAGGTTGTCTTTCCATGATGTAAATCCTGTCAACCATCCATTCAATAGTTCTTATCAAAGTATCCATCTATAGCATCAGAAGATGAAGTGGATGGTTCATCTTTAATAGTAACTCTCCTCTCATTCCTAGATCTAGCTCTCTTCATTAGCATATTTGCTTCAACGCTGATCGCGTTCTTTTGCATATCTTCCAGTGTAGCTGGATTTCTTTCCCTTAATTGGTAAGCCATGTCAGCATCAAATGCATTTGGATAACATATGGGAGCTAAAGCTAGAGGAGGCTTGATCTCAATGGGAATTGCATTGTAAATCCTATTAAAGTGGGTATTGAAATCTTGAACTGATACATTGAGATTTCTTTTTATATTCTCATACTCAACAATAATTTTTAAATGAATTTTCTTTACCTTCCACTGAGCTATAAAAAAATTAGTGAGTTGGTTTAGTGTGGAAATGGAATTAGCAGTGAGAGACCTAAACCAAAATTTTAACATCTCCAGAGAAGTTCTGGGCTATAATCCTTATTTTTTCATTGTCATCACCGACTTCCTCCAAATATATGAATTCAATGACCTTAAAAAATATTTTTTCCTGCAGATACAGTGGATTTTTCATCAAAGAAGGGGATTCTTTAGCCATAACCCTAAGGTAACTCATTCAATTGGGCTGGTAAGATAAGTGGGGCAAATCTTGCCATGATTCCTACTTAATGGAGTATTGGATTGAGAATAGGAGGGATTGGCTAAATAGGTAAAGGAATAGAAATTGTAGGTACTAAAGTAGTAGATATGAATGATGAGGTCGAAGGTGTAGATGAATAAACTACAATTGATTGAGTTTGAGTTTGAATTGACACAAAAACTTCCTCTTGGTGGTATAATTGGATCCAATATTTGATGTCAAGGTCAGATTCAGGCTTAATCTCTTCGAAAAACCAATCTTTCAGAGGACTAAGATCTTATTCAGACAACGATTTGACCTCATATAATCTTAAAGGATTGAATACTATATCGGATAAAGAGGTTTTAGACTTGTATTTAAACAATGACAATTCAAATTTCAGATCATATAGTATATCTTCAAGAGAAAGTAGCTTAGCAGGTAGAGAAACTGATCTTACCAATGGAATTGGTCCTAATTGAATTTCTGTATTTCGATATCTATGCCTTCGAAAGATCTTCTTTGGATCATCAATTGGATCAACTGGATTAGGGTTAGGATTTTCTCTCGTATATCTTCTGGAATCTTACTCTACAATCTTAGCAGTGTAATTATCGAATCAACCTTTATAAAACTTAACCCTATCGTCCAAAGGATCAAATTCCAAAATTTCTTATTGTACAACCAAGGAAAATAAATATTTCGTTCCCCGGAAATGGCACTAGTATGTTATCACTTCACCAGATCTCGAAGGCTGAAAAAGAAATCCCAACAGAGGTAACCACATACCAACTGATTCCAACCCTTTCCAAGAGTGAAGAAAGGGAAGATATAGACATAAAAACTACATTATTTCATCCTCACGGGTCAAATCCATGAGTTGAGAATGAGATCCAAAAAAATATAAACTAAAAGCTGGAGTGTAGGAAGGTGCAAGTGACTCCTCCATAATTACATTGAAACTGATTCATTTGACTTTGATGATTACATTTACATCATGAATCTACCCCTAGGTAAATTTTCCATATCATAATTACATTTACCATCCTCAATTACATAGGTGAAATCATAATTTTCAAGATAAAGTCAAATTTGCAGTGAAAATTCAAAAATATCAGCAAACTTTCAAACGCGCCATTTTTGCGCCAGGCATGCCCTCCCTTTTCTAGACGCGCCCTCCATCTTGTAGGTTGCATTTGACTGGGTTTTAGGTGTCCAAATTGGCCTCACGATGGCTTGTTGGAAATCCCTTCAAGTCTACTTTCTAGATATGCATTTCGTTTGCAAAATGGAGCTCATTGGCCCTGGAAAAACTCAGTCGTCCCAAGACTGCTCAGTGCGCAATGCTGGGGCCAAAAATGAGGCAGAACCATGATTTTTTGCTTATTTTTTGACATTTTGACCTGCTATTTTTGCAAACCAAGGCTAGAAAAGTGGTTTTCTTAGATATATTTACCATATTTCATCCAATGGTGGTGGCCTTTTTGTCAAAAAGTGGCTAAAAAAGGAGCGCAAGGCCAAGGGCGCTGCGCGTTTGACGCTTTCTCTCTCACATGACTGTCCAAAAACACAATAAAAAGATAGAACTTGCAAAAATGAACCAAATTGTTTCAAAATTGGTGAAGTGAGTGCTAATGGTGTGGCTAGGCTTGCAGTAAAGCCTCTGTAAGTATATCCAAATTCCTTTTCTCTTTTTTCATGGTCAAAGCCTCAATTTTTGCATTGGCTCTTTTGAGCTTGGATTTTGAAATTTTATCTCTTTGGGCATAGTGTTTGACCTTCCTCCTCAGTATGTCATTATCTATGTTTGCCTTCTCCAAAATCTTATCTAGGTGTTGGTTAGCTCTATCAAGCCATGGCTCCCGGTTTTCATTGATTACCATTGTAATTTGTTCATTCAGAGTGAGCGGATTAGCAAGCTCAGCCTCTTTTTTCCTTTCTAGTGCTAGAGCTCTTTTTAGCCCTCTAGTCCTAGGTCTACCTCTTGGTGTTTTTTCTTCTTGTTATTCAAGCAAACCATGCTTTTGAAGTGTCTCTTCTAACAAAACCTTGGCTTTTTCTACCTCTCTTTGAGCTGTGATGTATTTGATGTCATCAATGACATGCTTTGTCTTCAACTGCTGGCTCTCCTACTCAAGGAAGTATAAGACAAATTTGGACTTGTCAAGATTAGTTTGGAACTCTCTAATCTTGGCATCCTTCCCCTTGATGACTATACTAGTGATCTCATCATCATCATGCTAATCTAGGTCAACAAGGTCAAAATACTATTATGTCTCATGGAGGTCATCCTCATCACGAATGATTACCTCATGTACATCCTCCTCTACCATATTTTATTTCCCCTTATGTACCTGCTTTGTTGGTGAAGAAGGTAGGGCCCCTTCCACAATCTTTGGAGAAAAAACCTGCCTATGAACCCTCTAGTATGTTTTTCCCAATGGCTCTATCTTAGCCACATTAGCCTGCTTAGGCTCATTGATCTCAGCTCTGCTAGGTAACCTAGATTCAATGTGGGATGGAGATGATGGTGGTCAAATAGATGAAGGAGAATTATCTAATGATGATGCATGAACTATGGGCTGAGATGGAGGAATGGATGTGAAAGGATGATATGATGAAGGTACATCTTGGGAATAGGTGGAGAAGTGAATATGTCATTAGCTATGAATGAAATCCATGGAATGTTTAATTGTTTGAGGTGATGGAGGACTATGATTTTGATGAGGGATTGATGGAAAAGACTATTAATTCGGTGGTCATACTCTCTCTTCTGGACAATAAATTCCATCTTATCAATGCTCCGGAAGAGGTAGTAGGCTATGTTGAGAACTTTAACCCTTGTCAAGTGCATAAGTAGTTGGATGTGATAGGCATACGGTCTAGAGAAGCTTCCTTCACAAGAAAAGTATTTTATGATGATTTTCATCATGGGAACATATCTCTCCAGGAGGTAAGAGAAAGGAAAAATCCTCTTTCTCTCATTCTTGTACTTAGGTTTGATGAAAGGCTCATAGTAATGCTCCTCCAAGTCTTTCTATTTGAACCATTTCTCCCAAACATTTGGAATCCCAATGGCAGCTAAGATGATTGCAGTTGACACAGTGAAAGTGAAACCAGATAGAGTAACTTGGTTGTCATGGAGATTAGAAATGAAAAGTCTGGTCAACATAGCATGGTGTTGGACCTTCTGAATTTTCTCACAAAACTCAAAACATCCAACATGTTTGAAACATGTCACAACCATAGGAGATGCCAAGATTTCCTTAGTATTTTTTGGCTCTAATTTGAGTATTCTTCCCCCTTTTTGTAGCCTCTTCTCTTATGTTTCTTCTCCTTCACTGTATGGTCTGTTTTATTCTTCTGCCATGATGCCTTAGTGTCAAAACCCTAGGGAGACGTGATGATGGTGGAATGTGTTTTTTAGGAATATGGAATGGGATAGGGTAATTAAGGGATATGGGGGTATGGATTTATGATTTTAAGGGATGTGAAAGGGAGTAGGGATGTAGAGGGGTTTGGAATAGGAAATTATTTTAGATGTAGGAAAGTGCAAGGCAGTGAAATTGAATTGTAATTGGGTATTTGAGAAATAGTAGGGTTTTAAATTTGAGGAAAGACACCAAATTTATTTTTAACAAACTCACACAACACTAAATGACTTGATGGAGAAAATGAATGGAGGAATTTTAGCTTACTTTCTTGTTTGAGTCGTGGGGAACCACTATTGAAAGATTGAGGGTGATTTTGTGAAGTTTGGAGGCCTTTCTAGAAATTGCTGAGGAAAATGGGCAAGCACACAATTCCACAAGAAAGCGCACCCTCTCTTTGGTAGGAGCGCAACGCAACAAGCAGGTGCGCAACGCATAAGTCAGACATGCAACACAACAAGTAGGCGTGCAACGCCACACACATGTGTGCCCTCCCTTTGGCAGGTGCACAACGCCTCCCTTGTTTTCCTAATTTTGCCCATAAAATTTGAAAAATTTGCTCTTCTTGAGGTTGCTCAATGGTATAGGAGACAAATGAAGTCTCTTTGATATCTCTAATACGTGAGTGAAATTGATATTTTGATTTAAAACACGATTTATAATGTTTCAATTTCACCTTTTGAAAACTTTGGAAAATATCCTTTACACTTTGACTTTTTTCTTCCTAGGTTGATGAAGCTGGAGTTTGGCACTCTTTACATTGCTTTGTTTGGTGTTCTGTTTGGCATATGGAGTTGAATTGGAAGCTTAGGAATAATACTTATTACATATAATGAACATAAAATTACATTAAAATAAAAATAAATTACATCTATGTTTTTGAATAAAATTACATTGCAGGATAAAAATCATAACTTGAAAGAAAAATTAGAACTTTGGAAATATTCCTTGGAGTTTATCTTTCATGTTGGAAAATCCTCTTCAGATGATAAAGGAATATTATTCAATCACTCTCACATTTTTGTTGACCTTATGCAAATGAAATGGTGTTTGATTTGGACCTTAGAAAATGAAACCTAGTGACCTAATGGGACCTTGAATGACCAGAATCCATGGTGACTTTGACTGACATAATGATATAATGAAATGAAATTTCAAGACTGATTTATGCTCAACAAGACATGAAGTTGGGAAAAAAAATATGAATTTTTTGAGGGAGAGTGAAGTTTTATGACTAGGGCTACCATCAGTGCGTGAATTTTTTGCATGACCTAATGGAATGATTAAAAATTTCTAAGTGGGACTCCTAAAATGATATGAAAAGTGTATTTTTGATCACTGATGGCAGTATGCAAATACTGACACTAACAATCCCCATGATAAAATTTCATTTAAGAAATGGCTCAATTATGTCTATACCTCATTTAATAAAATCCTCTCAAATGGGTGTGGATATTTATTTTACTAGATATGAAAACTTGAATGTATATGCTTTCTTTCATAAGTTGGGATTAATCCCCAAATCCCATGATCCACTAGGTTTTTTATTTCCCTTTTCTTTCAAGAGAAATTTTTTTCTCTTGGACTTCCTTCAACATATGGACATTCTTCAAACAAATTCTACACCTCAAAGATATGTTCCTACACCTCAAAGGTATGGGAAATCTACCAATGGATAATTAAATCCCCTTATTGGATGGGTGCAATCCAATTCTAGACAAGGATGATATATAGCATACTTCTTTCTCCCTAGACTAATCATGTAATTTCAAAAGTAAATGAGAGGAGGGAAGGAAAATGGTACCTTATTCTTGATGGTTGTCCAAGCTATCCAATGATTCTTGTTAGATTTAAATCCAACTATGATACATCACCAAATAATCTACATGATCATCAAAGAAGTAAAATGTTTCTCATTATTTCATAAAACAATGGATGAAATCTTGGATGAGTAAGCCTTAATTTGATAATTCAAGGTTAATTAGTTCAAAAAAATTTCATTAAAGATGCGAACTATATCCACCAACACAAATGTTATTAATTATAGCAACAACGATGATTACTTTGATTTTGTTTTGTATTCCTAGCTCCGAGACCCAAATTCTTTCTCCTTAGCCATGAGTTCACATTTATGGAACAAGCATGATATAGAACTGTATCACAGTAAGACAACCAAGATTGTTATCACCTAAGCTCTAATCACACCAATGTTAATGCCTATAACTTAACAATTCCAACAAATTATAGACCAAGGACTCTTACTCCAATTTTCATAGCACAATGACACTTGAATGTAGACTCTTTGCCTCTTACCTTTGGATAATTTCTTATAGATTCTTTAGGAGATAAAAATATACCTATTGGCATGTGAGTTGAGAAAATAAAATTCATGTAGAAATTTCATGCACGCTTATGAGATTTTTCCAACCCATTTCTCTTTGCAACTTTATATTTCTCAAAACTCTATGAGGTAGTTGTGGCTTTTTTATAGGAAACCAATGGCCAATTGCACTTTATCTATGATAAAAACATGATTGGTTGCTCTTTCATTAGGAATAAGTGCAACCTTAAAATCCTTTATACAATCAAGTTATTTATGAGCAAATTCACCTTGGTTCAACTATATTTTAGTGTCATAACATTTGATAACATCTTTGTTTGGCCTATGGTGGAAGATATAAATATCAAATCCCTACACTTCCAAACTAAGGAACCTTATTCATTCCCCTGGAACAACACCATTATTGCCACACCTTCCATTGTAGGTAGCTCCCTAGTCCCTAGGAAGGAGCCTACCCTTGTATGTAACAAGACATTGTGTACAAACCACCCTTGCACCATATGCTCAAAATATAGGCATTATACTCATAATTTTATGGATCTTTCTCATTTTAAGGACATATTATCTACAGTTCATCAAACAAATACTGTAACACAATCCAAATTTTCTCTTTAACCCATACCATAGCCTCCAATGGTTAACAAACATAAGTCCACCATTATTTATTATGTATCCAAGTTAGTGGGGTCATGAAATGGTCACTCATGTAGTATTTGTGGATAGGAAGGTCACATCACCATATATACCCTATAATAATTGAGTATTAGATCCCTTACATGGTAAAACTTAGGTAGCTTTTCAAACCACCACCTCAAATGGGAAAAACTAGGGTTGTAATCCCCATCTCAATCTTGCCTCCCTTGCCCTTAGGTTTCATGTCCTAGGGAAATCGCTCATTTCCCTTAGGTAGTTACACCTACCCTCCACCAATGAGCACAATCAGAAACACCCCTTATCTAGAGGTTGAATTTGTTTGCATAGTCTCAAAATTTGTAGGTTCCTTAATACATAGCAATGTTTCACACCCATGAGACATTTGTGCCACCAAAAATATAACCCAGCCTATTTATTCCATTCAAATGTGATGAACATGTACAAGAAGCTTTTAATTCCATAAAACATGCTCTTTCCAATGCCACATTAATTAGCCCCTCTTATTTTAATAAGGATTGCATCCTTTACTTATCTTCCTTAGAATTTTTTTCCAATAAAATGTTAATTCAACAAGGGGATGATTGTCATGAGCATGTCATCTATTATGTGTGAAAAAACTTGTTCGGAATTCCTCTCAACTACAATCATGAGGAGAATCTAGCTTCAGTTAACATTCATGCAGTCCAAAAACTGTGTCACTACATTTTTCTTCAAATTACCAACACCATCAAAAATTCTAACCCATGCAATAGTTTCTCATTCGATGACTTACCAATGGTAATTTGACTTGGTGGATCATGATTTTTTAAGAATTTAATTTGAGTTCATCATTCCCAGGAGCAAGAAGGAACTTGTCCTCATGGAATTTATCATTAATCCCAGGTTCAACGCTAGGACCACTAGTGAATGTTAACTTCCTAGATGATTACCTATTATTACTTTCATCATATGACCTCAAGTATAACGATGTTATATCCTATATTTGTATTACCAAATTTTTCCCACTTCTATCTTCGATGATCAGCATCACATCCATCACTAATCTCTTTGATATATTCTCACTAAAGACATCCTATATAGGTGAATAGAGAATATGGTCTAACATTAGCGCCTCACCCTTAAAAAACTCAATTATATCTTAAATTATTATTATAATGGTGTTTGTGGTGGCCATTAGTTGGGAATTTCCACCACCTAGAGAGTAATCTATCCTACCCTCTTCCATGATTACATTCATTCAACCTAGAAACACATTAAAAGTTATATTTTCATCAATAAAACTAGAGCTCCACTAACTCCATTGCATTTTATCATCACTATCAATCCCTTTTTCATGTGCGGAATTGACTTTATGATTTTCAATTCTTAGTCTAGTGAGGGTCACAAATACATTGATATGGTCATTGAATATTCCAATGAGTGAATTGAAGCAATGAAAACATTCAATAGCATGGTAGACACTACCACATGTTTCTAGTTTGATCATGTCATCAATCATTTCAAAGCCCCATAGTAGTTAGTACCAGATCACGACAAACATTTTGTGAATGAGGTCTTCCCAAAACTATCCTCATGGCTTGATTTCACCCTTAAATTTTCTTCTCTGTGCTATCAAATTTCAAATGGTTAGCATTAGGTAATCAAAAAAATACTTGAAACCATGCTACAACTAGAAAATAAATGCAAAACCAACTAGCACAACATGTTCTTCTCTATGTTGGGCTTATAGGACCTTAGTCAAGTATTCCATAGGGTTCAATCATTTTGATGCAAGATTCCACCATCCAATTTGCTATTGAACTCCTTTTGGATACTACACCCATTGATAAAATCCTTGTGGATTTGGAAAGAAATGATGAGGATAACCTATATTCATTATATAATAACAAGGTTATCAAAGAGTGATCCAAGTTCACATATTTTTTCCAATTATACTATTTTTCGTTTAATGAATGATATTTTTCCTTGTGTATGATGTTGCAATGAAAATTTTTGTCTAAGTAATTTCAATACTCTTTGGCGAGGCCTCTTAAGCATTAAGCACTATATAACTTAGGGAGAATATATTCTTACTTACCCAAAGGAGGGCCTCTTCAAGGACCTTATTAATGGGTTGTAATTGAAATGATTATGCATTATGTATCCACTCACTTAGAAAAATCATGACCTTTTCCCTTTTTGTGTGAGTTCAATATGTTTTTTAATCTTTTTATGAAAATATTATCATTTTACACTCTTGATCAATTTTATTTCTTAATTTTCTAGGTGAATCATCCACTACTATATCACATTAATTTTTTTGGTGGAATTAATTGATGAACTAAGAATATAACCTCCATGGCTTGTGGAGTGTAACTATGGGGGGTAATATAGGGGTACCGAAGGGATTAATAATGGACATGTATTGTTATAGTTTTCACACAATGTAATTCTTTTAAAATTTAGGAGTTACTAGAAGGTTCCACCTACATAACTGTTCCTTCTCTAGAATGTTCTTTGGAGATAGAGAGAAACATATAAGTAGTGCAAACAATGTAATGAGACACAATGAATAATATTATTGTAACAAACAAGTATTGCTTGAGGAGTGAATTCCCCCCTTAAGGAATAATATATGGTGTTACCCTACCACAAGGATTTATTATATATTGTGTATTGATTATTGGGTTTATTTATTGAAGATTAAGGGTTTTTTTTATATATATTTTTCAAATCTATCAATTCACTTAAGAATTTTCTTGTTAATTAATTTAATAGATATGAAAATTCAATATAAAAGAAACCCTTAATATTTTGTAAATAAACCCTAGGATATTCCACACACAATAATATACATAATATAGGTCAAACCCTTGAAGTAGGGCAACGCCATATATTATTACTTATGAAAGGAGTCCACTCCTTAAAAAATACTTTCTTATTACAATAATATTATTCAACATGCTCCATTACATTGCTTACAATAATTTATATATTGAGGTAGGGTAATTTTAATAATATTTTCGCCATATATCATAAATTCCTTACACTAGTTTATATATTGAAGTAGGGTATCTTCATACATTATTCCTTATAAAATAAAGGCACTCCTCAAGAAATACTTGTTTGTTGCAATAATATTCATCATCATGCCACATTACATTGGTTACACTACTTTATATAGTGTTTTCTATCTCCTAAGAACATTATAGAGGAAACATTCTAGTAGGTGGAACCTTCTAGTAACTCTTTATATCTTCTAAAAACATTACATTATGTTCAAATTATTAAATACATATCTATTATTATTCCTTTTGGTTCTCCCTCGATACCCCCATATTACCCTCGTAGGTAGACTCCGTTATATCCCCCTTCATATGATTCATCCCAAAAACATGGGAATAAACTATGCAATATAAATGGTTAAGTAATGTAGTCATATAGTATGGAGCACTAACATTAACCATCCTATTGACATGTAAACATGGGGTCCAAATTCTTGCGAGCCACAATGATCTATAATTTGGTTGCTCCTAACTATGCTACGATGATGTCTCCATGTGATTTTGTTTCTCATTTTTTTACCCCTTTTTTTGTTTCTGGTGCCATGTTGGTCCATAATAATCCTATCGAGGTTCACACCCATTCCTTAATAATTGATGTTTGGTTGAGTGGTGTGGGTGGTGATATAAAACAGACTTAGATATTGATTCCTCTTGATTGAACTCTTCAACCTAAGGTTCCTTACCTCATTCTTCCTATTTGTACCTAAGCCTTTGGCTATTTTGTAGCTGTTATGTAATGCTCTTCTTTTGATTGAACCAGGGAATCATCCTCTACAATTGGATTCCTTATAGATACTTTTACATATAGTCCCTTAAGCCCTTTTAGTTTACGAAGATACATATCATGTAGTGTGATTTTATTTTTCTTATACTAAGTCTTCATAAACTTATTTTAAACATTAATATTAGTTGTACCAATTGCTTCTATCCAATAATGTCCAAGAATAACATCCACATAATGGATATTTAAAGCACAAAAATCTAAATTCAACACATATTTATCCCTTAAAATATTCAAATATTTAAAAATATAATATGAATATCTACACCATCATCTTATGTGCTTTGACTATTCTTATCTAGAATTTGCAATTTTTTATCCAAATTAGTATTGATGGAATTATATTGGCTACTAAGGTTTACATAGACAATCACTTTTTATTTTTTAATATATAAGATAACTTGTAACTTATATTTTTCATATGAAAATAAACTCGTGGTGATTTTGATTAAATTATATTGGCTACTAAGTTTACAGAGACGAGCAAATTTTCTTGCTGAATATATCCAATAACTTGTAATATAGATTTGTCACATGAAAATAAAGTATAATTCTTATTAGAATAAGATAATTGATCTAAAATTTTATTTTCATATTCTTTATCAAAAAGTATTATCATCTTCCAACATTCTAATGCTTGCCACCATATAGCAACATATTCTTTGAAATATATGTGTAAAACAAATTTCCACCACTCCTTCCATAATGAAATTTGATTTTGTATGAATTCTTTAATACTAGGACCATTATTGTTTCTTGTAAAACACATAGTGCTATCCATAATCTCAAAATAGAACTAGGGTTTGCGAAAAATATCATTTACATTGCAATTAGGCTCCTTGAGGTAGCTAGATGAAAATGTGCATAATTATGGCTACACTTCCCCAATTTTTTATTACAAATATAATTATGAAATTGAACACCCACTTTGAATCTAATGGATTTGGTTTGACTAAAATATAGTCTCTCCATAAAATGATATTTGATTCGCATGTCACACAATTGTACCAAAAAAAACTCAAAAACTATTGATTTTAAATTAGCAACATCTCTATTGTACAAACTCCATTCTAAATTATTTTATTTTAAATCTAGATGATTTTTTGAGAGGATTTCATATATGCAGTTGGTTTCTACTTTATATTAAAACAATATGAAAAAATTAGTGTGATATGCACCACCCTCTTTATTTTTCCATTGAAAAATCTAGAAAATGGAATTAAGTACCCCTTTTTTATAGGGAAAAAGCTCTGATACCACTTGTTAAGTGCCTTAATAGATATGAAAATATAATACAAAAGAAACCCTTAATATTTAGCAAATAAACCCAATAATACACACACAAGGATAAACACAATATAAATCAAACCCTTGAGCTAGGGTGGCACCATATATTATTCCTTAAGGAAGGGATGCACTCCTTAAGTAATAATTATTTGTTCCAATGATATTCTTTACCATGTGGCACCACCAAGATGACATTAGCAGCCTTGATGTACATGTATGCCTCAAGACCCTAATAATTTCCTCAAAAGTTTCCGCAATATTCTTAATATCCTAGAATTCATGGATTGACAGTTGGGGGAGAAATGGAGGAGCCTAAGTAGTGGTTTCCGTTAGGGTTTCATGGCAGAGTCTTACTTTCCACTGGTTAATAGTGGGCATACATATCCCTTTCTCTATGGTCGACATGTAACTGAGTTTTTTTACTTGTGATTACTATGGGTATATGTGGTCTTACTATTTTATGCCACAACATTACATCCTTGGCATTGTTTCCTTCTTGGTTATGCTATTTCCTAGGATTTTTTAAATATTTATTCGAGATTTTACTGGGTTCCTGGGTCCATATATATTGGTGATTTTTTAAGCTAGCTGGCATGGACTGGTCCATCATGAAATATGAAAAATAGGTTGATTATGAATTGGTGATTCCTTTCACTGATTCCATCTTTTTCACAAATGGTGAAGTGGTGACTATAGGTGGTATCCTCACTTAGTCCTCTAGGTTTTTAGGTGCGTGTTCAAACCCAGATGATGGTTTTTCTCGTAACCCTAGCCACATGGTTCTGGGAAATAACATTTTTCTACCACTTGTTAGGATTTTTCTCTAGTATCTACTCACCTTGGTTACTTTCCATCCTTGGTGGATATTTCTCATTAAGTATTAGTAGGTGGTTTTCCTCCTTCATTTCCAAGCTTTTCGAATGAGGGATTATTCGATATTTCCAGGCCCTTTACTGTGGGTTTTACCTGTGGTGGTCTGAAACTGCCTATCTCAAGTGGTGGTTCATCTACTTTCTTGTTTCCTTAGTGTCTGAATAGTTTGGGTCATGCAGTGGGGGCTCTTCTTTGATGTCTCTATTTGTAACAGACCCAGGTTAAGAGTTCATGTAATAAAGTTAATAAATGCAAAATAATACCAAGGTCATGGAACACATATTCCAAGCTGAATGTTGGGAAAAGTATCCTAGTGATAATCACTTGTTTTTTTATTATGGCTAAGGGGAAATTGACAAAGGAAATGTCAAAGGCTTTGAAAAGGAAAAAAAAGAATTTTTGGAATTTTATTTATGAAAATAAAGGAAATTAGGAGAAAAGGAAGGTGAAAGGTCATAGGTTTCATGTGAGGATTAAAATGAAAGAAAATAGAGGAAAAATGAAGAAATTAGAGGCATCAATAATAAAAATGATTCAAAGGATCAGTTCACAACTTTTGGCTCGTGAGACTTTTGTCATTTTAGTTTTCGAATTGGTTTCAGAGAGGAGGAAGCAAGAAAAAAAGCAAATGAAAGCAAGGATTAAGCAAGGAAATATTGGATCAAGCAGATTCAATGAGAATAATTGCAGGTAATAGGTTGCATGTATGATTTCCTAGCTAGTTTTTTCATGCATGGTTTATGCATGTGTGTATTTGGTTCATTTGTTGTCATTAGCATGGGTTTTTCCTAGTTTGACATTGGTTTCAGCCTTGCCTTGCCATTTCCAAATAACCATGGTGTGATGGGATTAATTCTTGGTTGAGCTTTGGATTGTCAAAAGGTTTTTGATTTCGATGAGGTGGTCTCAAGAAAAACCCCAAGGGTTGGGGGTGGATATGGTTTACTATGAGAATCCCTCAACAGGTGGGTGGACACAGGAAAATTCCTCAAGGGATAGTGAAGGAATTATGAGGCATCCAAGCTTAATTTGGTTTTGTGATCTCGCGAGCAGTTTAGGGGAGATCACAGTAGTGTGAGGGTGGAGGTGGTTTAACATCTAGATTCCCTTAGTTGTTTATGTGTTGATTTATCCCATGAGATCCCACATTCATTCTTGGAATATGGATCGAGGGTGATTGGTTGAAAGAAAGTTTTGGTTCAACTCAATATATGGTCATGTGGTACATGGAAGTCCCTTTCTTGGTTGGATTTTTCATATTATTGATAAGAGCTCTTTTCCCTTGTGATTCGTGAGTAATTACAGTTGTTATTATATGGATTTAATGGTTTTTCTATCATTATTATTTATCTGGTTATAAGTACGATTTTATTATGAGTTCAAGTTGTGGTTCTTATAGTGTTTTTACTTGTAACTGAATGGTTAATTAATTCATGAAATAATAGATATAATTGTAGCTATTATGAGAGGGAAGTATACCTTCTTTATGTTTCTCAGATAAGTTTCATATATCTATGTTCAGATATGCATTCATGACATGTATATTTCATGTTTACTATGTGTTTGACAGAATGAATATCATGGTTAGGCCTTCTTAGGTCAAGTCCTTGATTAAGTTTTGTGTTAGAGGTTTTGTACTTGTGTCATTTATCATTCTATAAAAAATTTCCAATTTTTGGGAAGTGTTCTGGAGACTAGCCTGAAAAAGTGGCTTAAATCATGTGGTTGCTGACACAGAACTGGTTGAAAGATACTGTAGTCGCACCCTTGTAATGGTTATGCGTGCGATGTGAGGCTTTCATTCACATGGATGCAGGCTTGTGCATGTGACTGGGAGTTCATATCAGTGAAAAATCAAGTTAACTCAGGGTTTGGGCACCTGGAAGGGGGGTTTAGCCCTTAGGGGTCATGTATCACCTAAGGAAGGTTAGTTAAGTCTTGGTTTTTTGACTCCATTTCCTTAAGGTTATTTAGGAGGTCAAGTCATGGCATAGTATCCCTCAACTCTTTTTTACCCTGAGTAGGCCGTCTAAAGTGAGTAGATATGGGAGGAGGTTTTACAAAGTGGTATCAGAGAAAGTTTTTCTCTCATTTGGTGGTATGGTTATGATTAGCCCATTCAGTATAGGTGTTTAGATTAATGTGGTTAGGAATGCATTTTCATGGTTATGGTTGTCATGCATGAGGTGTTGGTATGCAGTTGTATGGTCATGCATGATGTTGATATATTCATATGATTATATTATACATGTATCATACTAATTTGGACTGATTTTCTAGAAGAGATAAGGCTCCCTTGAACATCATTGAGGTATGATTTTGGTTATGGTATCTATGTGGTTTATCTGACATGGAGTGCTTATAGGAATAAGAGAATTAAAGTTGACGATAAAAATGGTACACTACAGTTCATGTGACTCCCCCTACATATCATTTGGGAAACAAGGAGGTGAATATTTTCTTGGTATAAAATTTACATTGAGGAGTTTGAGGGAAGAGACCAGAAGTTGTAAGGCAGATATATGACAGGCTGGTAAAAGCCTAGGGAATAATTGCAAGGGCTCAAGAAAAACAGGAAAAGGTCAATGCAATGATCCTTTATATTTTTTCAGACTTGCAGAGACATGGACAATTGAGGATTAGTAAAGAACATGAAGATAATACTAATGGAACCTATGGTAGAAGGTCTTAGTCAGGATACCGATCGGATAGAGGGACATAGTCAGAGGTGGAAGATCATTAGATACATCTGATAGGAGTACTGGTATATATGGGTATCACTCTAGTTCCTCATCGAGGAGACATCATCATAGTCATCACCACCATCATCCGTATAGGAGAAGTGAGTACTTTCCTTAGGATTTAAATAAATTCAAGCCTCCTACATTTGACGGAGAGATGAAGAAGTTAGAAGATGCAAAGGCATGGTTTCTTGGGACAAAAAAATTATTTAGATTGCATAACTATTCAGAGAACATGAAAGCCAAAATATCTACCTTTAGTCTCAAAGGGAAAGCATATATTTGGTGGAATATGTGAAGAATGTCAAGGGAATTCAAGAAGAAGAGTTGGTTTGGGATGATTTTGAGAGGCTCTTCAAAAAGAAGTACTTATCTAAGAGATATTATGATGACAAAGCTAAGGAGTTTTATGAGCTACATTTGGGTTCCATGACAAATGATGAGTATATCAGTGAGTTTCTAGAGTTGTTGAGGTATGTTCCTTAACTCAAGGATGAGAAGGAAAATATTCAAAGTTTCATTAGTGGGTTGCAAGCATCATATATAGACTGAATTGAATTTGATAAGCCTATATCATTAGAGGAATTCATCAAGAAAATTAAGCATTTTATGAGTAGTCAAAAAGTAAGGTTGATCCTAAATGTGATTTGAAGGTAAATCAGAAGGTTAAAGGGAGGTGGCCACCAAAGCGGGGAAAAAATCAAGGTGCAGGTGAGAAAGAAAATGTTTCTCCTTACAAGAAGTTTAATGTAGTTGAGAAGGGACATGTGTCACTGTTGTAACAGCCTTGGTGAAAATTTCATGTAATAAAAGTTAATAAAGGAAAATTAATAACCACGGTTAAGGGATGCTTAATCCAAGTTGAATGCTGGGCAAAACATCCTAGTGAGGGATTTCATTTCGATTATTATGGCTAAAGGAAAATGGCAAAGGCAATGGCAAATACTTTGGAAAGGAAAGAGGAATTATTTGGCATTTATTTATGAAAATAATGGAAAATAGGAAAAGAAGAAGGTGAAAGGTCACAAGTTGTATGTGAGGAAATTGAAGGAAAATAATGGAAAATGAAGAAAATAGAGGCCTCATTCATAAAAATTCTTATGAGTATTAGTTGGCAATATTTTTCTCAAATCTTTTGTCAGTTCAGTTTTGGAGCTCTCATTATTCTCTCTCTCTCTATCCCACTCTTGGAAATTTAGAGTTTTCTTGGAGCACTTTGGCATTGGATCAAGAAAGGAAAAGAAGGAAAGAGGAAGGAAGGAACAAGCAAGGAAGAGCAGGATGAAGAAAATACATCAAGATTCTTTGCAGGTATCGATTTGGATGTGTGATTTCCTTGCTATATTTGGAATACATGGTATTGCATGAGGTTCTTTGTTGTCATGGCATGGGTTTTTCCAGGTGTGACAGTGTTTTCAGCCTAGCCTTTCCATTTCCGGATAGTAATGGTGTGATGGGGTTCTCATTTTTGGTTGAGCTAGAGTGACAGATGGATTCAAAGCCGAGTCGGGTGGATTTTTGAATGATATAACACATGGCCTAATAACCCATGAACCGTACTGTGTCTTGCGGTAAATCTGGATAGTGTGTTTCCTCGGTTAGGGCCTACTGATCTGGTGTGAATTGCAGTAAATCCTAGAGGTGGGTGATGTCCATTAGGCCTAGGAATCTTGGGATGGGATGTATGGTAAATCTTGGAGAGTGGCTATCGGTTTAGGGCCTATTGATCTGGTGTGGATTGTGGTGAATCATGAGAGACTAATAGACATGGAAATTCCTCATGGTGTAGGTGGAGAAATCTGGTGGCATACATGCTTGTTTTTGCCTAGTGACCTAGTGGAGATCATGGTAAAGCTTGTTAGTACATGTTTATTCTTTTGGCCTAGTGATCTGAGATGGATTACGATAAAGCCTGGTTTATATTAATAAGGGTGAGGTGGTTTACCCTTGGGATTCCTTGGTCGGTTCTTTCAGTTTGAGTCCCACATTCATGCTTGGAATACGACACATGGGTGATTGGCTGAAGAGAGATTTGGCTCAGAAAATATATGGTCAAGTGGAACATGGTAGTCCCATCTTGGGTTGGATTTTTCATTCATTAATAAAGGGTTTTTTCCTTGACATATCATGTGTAAATTTATGGGTTTATATGTGGATTCTATGTCTAATGTATCCTTGATATTTATATTGGTTATAAGCATGTATGATGACAATGATGATATATGGCTCTCCTCATGTTTTCATTTTTAAATGAATGAAAAATGTGTCTATGACCTAAGACATGATAATGCAGTTAATGATTTAAGGGAACTATGATTCTCAGTGATTCTTAGATAAGTATGAGACCCTATGCTCAGATCAATTGTTTAAACTTGTAGGTTACATATTTGTGACATGTTTGACGAAATTATTGTCATGGCTAGTGGGGGTCAAGTCTAGACCTTGTCAATGTTTTTAAAAAAGTATCATTATCCACCATTATAATTCATTTCTGAACCTATCATTGAGTTCTGGGAAGTGACCTAGGCTCTGGGCCTGAAAATGTGGCTCAAATCCCGAGGAAACTAGAGCAGGTTCGAGGAACAAAGTCCCTGAACACATGCATTCCCATTATGTGGGAGTTTATAGAGCCTCCCAGATGCACCCTTTTCTATATCAAGGGAGAAACTGGGTGTTTAATGGTCTAAACACCCAGTGGGACCTAGGGGCTGGTTACCTAATTGGCTGGGATGGCTCTTGGGAGTTTTTTTGTTGATGTGGAAGGTTTGTTTGATGTGTTTCCATAAATTCCACTTCCTCAAGGTCACCTAGGAGCTTTAATCCCATTATAGTGGCCTCTCATCACATATTTACCCCGATTGGTCAGTTACTTGGGTAGATGTGGGATGAGGATGTTATAGAGTGGTGTTAGAGCATGGTTCACCCCTTGGAATAGATGGGAGGAATTTTTTTCCATGCATACATGTCAGTTGCATATGTGTTTTGTATGTTTGTGTACTATGTGCTTGTTGTGTATGCATGGTGGTGGTCATTGTTGTATTTTTGTCACCATGTGGAAGTTGATGGTGTTGTTGTTGGATGTGATCATCACAGTGCGCGTTAGTAATACATTTATTATGCATGTTTGTATCTATATGTGGCTATGCATTTTCATGGTTATAGTTATTGTCGATGAGGTCATTGTAGGCATTTTAGGTCATCATGATGTTGTTGATATGTTATTATGTTAATGTGTTGGGTGAGATAGAGCAAGAGATGCAAATCATTAAAATGAAGTTGCAACACTAGAATATGGGGTAAGAGTAGATCGTCATATAGGTATTGTATGTTTGGCATGTAGAGAGGAATCCCTGTGACCCCCCCACGCATGATTAGTCATGGAAAGAATATAACACAAACCCAACATTCTCCCACTTGTTGTTTTCTTTAACGAAGATTAAAGCCTAAGTACGTGCTTGTTTCCAAAACACCATTGTTTCTCTACACCAAGAGAAATTTTGAGTGCTCACAGACTTCGTCAATGCATCTGCAACATTATTCAAAGTGTCCACCTTTACCAGAAACACCCTTTTAGCCTCAACCATATCTCTAACAAAGTGATATTGAACATCAATGTGCTTTGTTTTTGAATGATAAGCAGGGTTTTTAGCCAAGAAAATTGCACTTTGGCTATCACAGTCTATCCTTATAGCTTGTTGTACCAACCCCATACTTAAACACAATCTCTGCAACCAAATTGCTTCCTTGCTTGCATGAGTGGCTACTATGTATTCTGCCTCTGTAGTTGAAAGAGCCACTACAGACTGTCTTTTACTCATCAAAATGACTGCGCCTCCAAATAGGCTAAACACATACCCACTTGTAGATCTTATTTGGTCCAGATCTCCAGCCCATTCTGCATCAACAAAACCACGAATGTCCAACATTATTTCCAATCCTCGTCTTCCCTGGTAGCATAAGCCATAATCACTAGTGCCACGTAAATATCTGAAAACCCGCTACTGACCTTGATACTTCTTCACAGGTTTGACATAAACTGTCAATACTAGCTACATGTAAAATACTCTACTCTAAATGGAACCATTGCATACATATTCACCACTACCTTGCATGTGGAACATGACATATACTCCTCTTCTTCTTGTGTCTTGGGTCACTGTTCAGCAGACAGCTTTACACCTACAGGAATAGGAACATTCACCGGTTTACTATCCTGCATATTGAACCTCTGCAATATAGTCTCGACATACTTCCTCTGGTTTAACCAGAGCTTCCTCTTTGCCCGATCTCTCTTAATTTCCATGCCCAAAATACAGTTTGTAGCACCAATATCCTTCATGTCGAATTTGGAAAACAGTTGGGTCTTCAAATCTTGGATAATTTCTTTGTCATTTCAAATCAACAACATATCATCCACATACAAGACCAAATAAATAACATGATCACCAATTAATTTAAAATAAACATAGTGATCCTCCTTGCTTCTGGTGAAGCCAAGTCCCCGTATGCAGGTATCAAATTTCTGATACCACATCCTTGGTGACTGTTTTAACCCATACAGAGACTTCTTTAACCTGCATACTAGTTCTTTCTTGCCCTTCACCATAAAGCCTTTAGGTTGTTTCATGTAGATCTCCTCTTCCAGATCCCCGTGAAGAAATGTTGTCTTCACATCCATCTGTTCTACCTCAAAATCAAATGCAACAACAACAGATAAAAGTAATCTAATAGAAGTAACTTTGGCAACAGGAAAAAAAATATCACTAAAATCAATTCCCGACACCTGGGAATAACCTTTTGCTACCAACCAAGTTTTGTATTTCTCCACCTTGCCTTCTACATTCATCTTCTTCTTAAACACCCATTTTCTCCCTATCGGCTTCCTTCCAGCTGACAACTCCACCAGATCCCAAGCCTCATTTTATGCAAGGATGCCATTTCATCAATTATGGCCTCCTTCTAGAGTTTTCCATCCTCTGAATCTACTACCTCCCTGATGGTTCTGGGATCATCATTAGTTATAGTTAAAGCAAAATTTGAACAGAAATCATATGGACTATACCTTTCTGGTTGTCTTCTTTCCCGAACTGATCTTCTAACAACTGGAGTTTGTGGCTCTTCCTCTTATGAGTCTTCTTCTATTGTATAGTCTGATTCATCCACCTTTAGCTCAAACTCTATCTTCTCAGGTTCCTTTGGTAGGAATTCATGTTTAATAACATCTTTCACCTCTCTAAACACCACATCTCAGTTGTACACAACATTCCTTGTTTCTGGGTTCCAAAGCTTGTAACCCTTTAAACCATCCTTATACCCAACAAAGATGCACCTTTCAGATTTATTATCCAACTTGGCCCTTTTCTCCTTTGTAACATGTAAATATGCATCACATCCAAATACCCTACGATGTGAAAGAGAGGGTTTCTTACTAGTCCATACCTCATGTGGAGTATTATCCTCCAACGTTAATGAAGGTGATCTGTTAGCCAAGTAACATGCAGTCTCCACTGCCTCTACCCAGAATTCTTGTCCTAACCCGGTACCACTGAGCATGCTTCTTGCCTTTTCCATCAACGTTCTGTTCATTCTTTCTGCAACTCTGTTTGCTGAGGTTTGTATGGAGTATTCTTCTACCGTGCTATACCAAACTTCTTACAAAACTCTTCAAATTCCTTCTTGCAGAACTCCCCACCATTATCTATCCTCAGCACCTTTATCTTCTTCTCTGTCTGGTTTTCCACCAGAGCCTTAAATTCTTTAAATTTGTCAAAGACTTCATATTTATTCCTTAAGAAATATATCCATGTATTCCTTGAGAAGTCATCTATGAATGAAACATAGTACCTTAGACTTACCAGTGATGGAGCCAACACGGAGTCCAAACACATCATTGTGCACAAACTCTAATATCTTGTTCGCCCTCTTAGCACCGGAAGAAAAACTTTCTCGATTCTACTTCCCATATACACAATATTCACTGAAAATCAAAATCGAGCTGTTAAACCTTCTGCTTCTACCATACCATTTCCATCGATGTGATAAAGGCCCTTCTCTCAATATGTCAGTATTTGATTCCATAGCATGGTCTTTTCTCCAGAGACCGCTAGGCTTTCTGCTCCACTTTCGGGAACCACAGAACTATTGCACCCAGAAATAACAGTGCTGCCCTGAAGCTTGTACAGAGTTCCAATCCGAACTCCCCGCATTAATACTAGTGCTCCCCGAACCATCTTACAGGTATCTTTCTCGAACACTGTTTTTACACCTGCATCATCCATATTGCTTACATAAATCAAATTTCTGGCCAATGCAAGAATGTGTAGAACACCAGGAAGTGTTCTAATCCTTCCACCTTGCAGCTTCAGCTTGAATTTTCCACGTCCTACGATTCTGGCCTTCCTATCATCCCCTAGGAATACATTACCGCCATCATATTTCTCATACTCGCAGAACCACTCCCTATGGGGAGTGAAGTGAAAAGATGCACCCGAGTCAATCAACCATGACTCATGATCTACATGTGCATTTGAAGAAGAATCCAAATACACATCCCCACCTTCAGCCGATATGGTTTTTTCCTCTGCATAAGGAGCATCATCAGATCCCTTTCCTTTCTCGAGAGCTTTAGATCTACAGTCCTTTTTGTAGTTCCCTTCCTTTCCGCATTTCCAACACACCTTTACAAAATTTCCAGGAGATTTAGATCTCCCTCTAGATTTAGGTCTCCCACTCGAAACCTTATTCTTGTTTCTGTTCTGGGACCTTCCACGTATAGATAAGGCATCTCCATTTTGACCCTCCATATTTCTCCGTCTCATTTCCTCCGACAGCAAGGCTGAGAAAATGTCATCAAAATTCAAGGTAGTTGTATTGCTACCTATTGCAATAACCAGAATATCCCACGAATTTGGTAGAGAACACAACAAACTAATGCACATATCTTCATCTGAGATTTTAATATCAACAATTGACAAATGACTTACCACAATATTGAAGGTTTTCAGATGCTCTGTCACCGAGTCTCCATCCTTCATCCTCAGGTTATACAGCTTTTTTAGCAGGAACAATTTGTTCACTAGAGATTTAGATTGGTACAAAGTCCCTAGCTTGTCCCACAAGGTCTTCGTTGTAACTTCCCCAGATACATTCAACAATACTGAATCTAAGACACACAACCGTATTGTGCTCTTTGCCTTCTGATCCAGTTTCTTCCAGTCTTCATCTGACATTTCCATTGGTTTAGTACCTGGATCTACCGCGATCCATTGATCTTTATCCACCAGTATATCCTCCATCTTGAGCTTCCACAACTCAAAACTCTGACCATTAAATTTCTCGATCTTTATCTTCCCTCTTCTCTCCATCTTCTTTCACCGCAAGAATCGATCTCGCAGATCTCCCACTGAACAGGGTCTACCTCAGGCCCGAGCAAAAAACCCCTCAGAAGCAAAGGCGTCCCCTTGAAGCCGAAACTACTCTGATCCAAAATGTAGGTTTTAACCCTGTACAGAAATTATCTGCAAACGAATCTTAAAGATAGAAAATAAATAGTAGCGAGAGCATAAAACATAAAATAGATAAACACAGAGATTTTCCCCTGGATCCCAAATCAGGACGACCAACTTGATTTTTCATTATATCCCTTTTAGTGTTACAACACATATATATACATGTTGAAGCATACATAAACCCCAATCCATTAACCCTGGATTAGAACATAACCGTAGTTCCCTTGACCGGATCTACAAAATACCAGGGCCTGAAAACCATCGTACCCCAAAACCATGTGAAAACCCATTCACAAAACCATGGGCGTATCTGCCCACCAGAAAATAAGGACCAGAAAAATTCTTGGAAATAATATAACACAGACCCAACAACCATCTCATTTGAATCACCATGGTCATCATTCAGCTAATTTCATGTAGTGTCATCATTAGGTCTTAGGGTCAAAATCGTAAAAAATCAGTCATTTCACCATTAAATTCAACACTGAAGGAGTAGTAATAGTTAAACATTCTCAATAAAGGTTTCAAAAGTGTAATTTAATTTCAATAATAACGTAATATGTCTCATAATTTTCTAAATCTATAGTTTCAAATCACAAAGTAAAAAGGACATGGTGGAGACACTTAACCACTATGAAGAGAAATCGATTTCCAAAGCTACAAAAGACCAGAAAGCTTCTCATTTTCTCTTTAAAATTACAAGAGCATCTCTACACCATAAAATATATCTTTCACCCTCAGATCAAAAATTTCTCACTACCAAAGTTCCTCATCTCTTTGTTGTGATGCGCATTCGCTGCACATTTGCTGCGCACTTGCTGCGATGTGCTTTTTCCATAGTTGTTGCACATTATTCAAGGAGGCCTAATCATCATTTCAGAGGATTTATACATCAAAAATTAGGTTCCAGCGTATCATATACAAGTAAGTGTGGCCCTCAAAACATCACTTTTATCTTCATTTTGTTCTTGGAAGGATTAATTCCCTCTTCTAGGGTTTTGAGTGCATTTGCTTGGTTTCATGTTCTCATTAAAAAATTTATAAGTAAAACCCTCACATTAAAGCTCACTAACCTTCCCCCACCTTTCTTATACCTTCCTAAACATTTTCCCTCACTTCCATCCCTCGTTTTCACCATTTTACCACAAACCCTAGACTACACTTTCCTAGGCTAGGACTACGTTTTCCCCTTTTGGACCCCTTCCTCTCACTCATTCCTTGAAATTTCACCTCTCCCTCTACCTAACATATATCCCTACCCCCCTAAGTTTTCCCATTTAATTTAGGAGACCCCTAACCCCTTCATCTCCCTTCATTCCTAAAAAATGCCCAAATCCCCTATTTTTCCCTACACCAAACCCTAATTCCCCTTCCCATTGAGCTAGGTTTTGCAATGGATTCTGAAACCACTCGGTAGAAGAGGCACAAGGGAGGTCAGATCAGCAATTATGAGCCCACTTTAGCACATGATATCATATCTTCACCTTTCCCTTAAGAAATCATTTCAAGATGCTGGTTTCCTTGCCTTTTGCTAAAAGGTTGAGGAACTAGGTTTTCATGATAGGCTTACTAGCACATTTGCAAATAGATTGAGGAGAGATAAGGTGAATATTGCAGGGGTGGTGTTCACTCTTTCAACAGATACCATTTCCACAAGCACAGGGATTCCAAACAGTGGATAATTGTTTTTCAAGAGAAGAGACCTTGACCTTGAATGTTACAAAATGTATTTCAAGCCAACACACAAAGCAACTCCAACAGACATATTTCCATTTAGATAGTTGTTGGAAAAGTATGCCCATCACATGAAGTTTTCCATGAGATATTTCACATGTGAGGGTATATAATCAAGGTTATATCAGTATCATATGAGACACTTGATGCATTTCATCGGTGTAAGAGCCCTAAATTTTGTTCATTACCTTTACAAAAGCATGGTAAAAATGGCAAAGAATGTACGGAGATTGTGAGAAAATCATCATGATAGTTTTTTTCACCATGGCTTGGTGAAGATATTGGTTTCCCATCAGCTCAGACAGATCAATTTTTCATGGCATGGTTTTATATATTCAAATTCTCTTTTTTCTTCTCCAACTCAGTCTTGTAGTCACTATACACCTTTGTCATCACCAGCACAGCAAGGGGTTGCTTCCACAAGCAGACCTACCAAAATAATTCTTGGGGCATAGGTGACTTAGACCTATACTAGAGGTAAGAGGCTTGTGTTTTCTCCAGATATTGTTGAAAGTGCCAAGCCTACATTAGGTGAGCAAGAAACATCATCACATCATAAGGCACCATTGCAGGATAAGAAAATAGTGCATTTTGGCACTGATAGGGCAGATTTGGAGCATGAAAATGAAAAAACATCGGAGCATATCATCATGGATAAGGAGGATAAGATTAGAGAGCTCAAGGATAGTTTTTCAAAGGTGCCAATTTCTTGGTTTCATTCTTTCTGCACAGGAGAACATGCAACTACTTTAGGTAAATCAATTGCTCTTAAAGAAGCCCAAAGTTGATTTTAGCAAGGATGATGCCAAAGGTAAGGCCATGGTTGATAAGGATGATTCAAAGAATCAGGAAGAGAAGGTTAGAACAAAGATACCAAGGACAAGAGGACTCAAGAGAGCACTTGAGCAACAAAAAGAAATAACTCCACCAAAAAATCAAATTACAGTTGATGAATTCATTTTGGCAGAAATTGAGAAAGACAAAGTAGGTTGGTTGGATAGGGTGAATTTCCATTTTGAAATTCTCCTCAAGAGGGAAAAAAAATAATAACAACCTACAAAGGCACATGGCTATGCATTACTATAAAAGACACCAGGTCTCCCAATTTAGAATCAAGCAGTTGAAGAAAAAGCTCAAGCAAAACCTAATGAGGCAAAAGGAGAAAGATAGGATTGATTTACTTGTTGAAGCCTTTCTCACAGCATGACACATCATCACATGGTATCATGGGAAAATTTAGAATAAAGTTTGAATACATTTTTGAAAATTTTGGTTTATTGTGACTTTTGGCTAATTTGGAAATCTCAGTACAAGGAAAAGCACAGTGCCTTGGCGATGTGCTTATTCCTTAGCCATAAAAATGCTAAAAACCTTATATTTATGGATATATAATCACTCCTACATGTCAGGTATCCACCCGGGGTGCCTTTTCAGCAAATTGGTTGAGATAAAATGCCCAAAAACAGGTCAAAAGACACTTTCTGCCACCTTTCTGGACTAGGCGTTGCTTCTTTGGGAGTAGCTATGGTAAGATTCACTTTTCTATATCGTGGAGTGTCCATTTTTATTTCTTGAGGTGTTTAATTACAACTAGATATCCTGCTCTTTCCAATGCATCTTTTAGAACTAGATTTGGAGTTGGGAAAGGCCTTCAAAATTCCTTCACAAGTTGGGTGTTGCGCTTCTGTCTGGATGATGTAATTTATTTATTTTCATGTTGATTTGATGTAATAGAGGGTAAATGGACTTGTTATGGTCATTTTTGTGTAATTTTGGACCTCATTGATGAGGCGCAGGTCAGTCAAAATCTAAATGGAGGATTCTTTTAACCTACCTATTCATTAGGGTTTTGTTGAGAAATTCTTGTGAGTTGTTCCTACACTAATGGATTCTACCACTGAGAGAGGTGAAGTTGTTTTTTGTCAATATGTATGTGGTTTTTAGTCATTTTTATGGTTGGAAATCAGAGGGTGGAAGTATTGTAGCTTTTACTTCATCATTTTTTACAGGAAATCAAAGGACAGTTGCAACTATTATTCAGGAATTCTCATGTTGTGATTTTGTGATAATGTTTTCTCTCTATTATAGTTTTATATTAATGATATATTAGTCTCCTTTCCATATGTTTACTCTTCAGTTATTTTCCTAAGAGGTTATAAGCATAATTATTTTCATTATGCTCTATTTTGTTAGGGGTCTCATTTTATTTTTTATCTTTCTTGATTCATGAATTCATGGCACACATGCTCATTATGATATTTTTTCTCATTCAACCCTACACTACACTGATTAATATTTAATCCATCACAAAAGCATATCTATATTTATCCTTTATATCTCTTGCAACTAAAACCTTCGATACTTTGACCTAGTTCCCTGATTTTTACTCCCCATCCATGAGAAAAACCTTAAAATTTTCAAAACCCTAGAGCTGAACTATCTAGCCTAAAATCCATTCTTGTACCAGTCAAACCCTTGGTTGTGTTTTTTCATAGAGAGAGCCATCTCTATTTTGGCAGGGTTAGCTACCAAACTAAAAGCTTGGTTTAAGGTTACCTCCGTCGATATCCTTTCATCCTTGGGACAATGTGGAGGCTAAAATTTCTGGTGCTATTGTCGGGGAACAGAAGCTCTGTATTCACCGAGAAGGATCATCAAAGTTTAGATTTCAATTATGATGGTGGACAGTTGTCGGGTGCATGTGAAGGTTAATTCATTCACCTGGTGACTCCAAATTGATCTAAAGACTCCACTGGCAGCAGGATCCAGAAAGTGGAATATGATCCCATTTTAAACGAGCACACCTTCTAGAATGAGTACTATTGGGGAACAAAAGAAAAATATCCCTTTCGGAAAGAACACCAACGATCAGATCTGATTTTTGATGGTGAGCATCAGTTAGGCAGAATAAGGTTGTGCATCATTCATCTAGTGACTCCAATGTCGAAAAATCCAAAGGTTCGAAATTTGCACGACGATTCCACTGTTAAAAAACTAGTATTTTGAAGAAATTCTTGGTGACTTCACTGTTTTCAAGATGGATTCAATCACTAGGAGGTATGCTCCTATGAATCGAGCTCATATTCATGTTTTTTTGAATCATATTCCTTGTACATATTGGCAGACAAGGTTGCCAAAATTTAAAGTTGAGGATGGAGAAAATGCGAGTTTTCATTTGGTCAAATTTCATTTTCATATTCACAGATTAAAGCTTAATTTTCCTAAAGATTGTCTGATGAAAATGTTCATGGCTACCTTGGAAGAAAAATCAAGGAAATGGTATGAGATTATACCAGCTGCTATTTTATATTCTCTAAAGGATTTTCATTCAGTTTTATTTCAACGTTATCAAATTTGTAGTTTTTCCTTATCAATGATTGATAGTTGTTTTGAGATTTATGAAAATTTCATTAAATTTCTTGAAAATTTGTATGGGGATGAATAATGTATGGAAGAAGAGATATTAGAAGCCCTTTATGATTTTTCCTCCTATCATAAATCAATAGCTTCTTCCTTGGATGAAATAGACTGGGACCAAAACAGAGAAATTTTTGTTCCCAAAAATGAGAATCATCAAGCCAATGTTAACTGCTATCAAACACAATTTTTTCCTCTGTCTGAAGATGAAATAGATCAAATCCTAAAAATTCATGTTATAGCCCATGCTCATGCTGATTTGTAGATTTTACAGTGTTCATATAGTCAGGAATGCGTGAGTGAAATTTCTTCTGTTATTGAAAATGAAAATATGGGTTTAAATGATGACAATCATGAAACTAATAAAACTATACAGGAAGTTGTTGTGAGTAAGCCATGTTGGGTATGTGTTATATTCTTTCCACGACTAAGCATGCACGGGGTGGGGGGGGTAATAGCCCCCACTTTGTGTTGGGCGTAACGGGGGGGAGGGGGGGGCAGTAGCCCCCCTTGTCGGGGTCCGGGGCAGCGCCTTGGCGAAAATATTTGGTCCTTGATTTTCGGTGGGTAGTCTGCGCCCATGGTTTTGTGCATGGTTTTGGGGTACGATGGTTTTCGATCCCTGGTATTTTTTGTAGATCCGGTCAAGGGAACTACGATTATGTTCTAATCCAGGGTTAATGGATTGGGGTTTATGTATGCTTCGGCATGTATATATATATGTTGTAACACTAAAAGGAATAATAATGAAAAATGAAGCTGGTCGTCCCGATTTGGGATCCAGGGGAAAATCTCTGTGTTTATCTGTTTTATGTTTTATGCTCTCGCTATTTTTTATTTTCTGTTATAAGATTCGTGTGTAGATAATTTATGTTCAGGGTTAAAACCTACATTTGGTATCAGAGCAGTTTCGGCTTCAAGGGGACGCCTTTGCTACTGAGGGTTTTTTTCTCGGGCCTAAGGTAGACCGTGTTTAGAGGGAGATCTGTGGGATCAATTCTTGCGGTGAAAGAAGATGGCGAGCGTCGGGAAGATAGAGATTGAGAAATTTAATGGTCAGATTTTTGAGTTATGGAAGTTCAAGATGGAGGATCTGCTGGTGGATAAAGATCAGTGGATCGCGGTAGATCCAGGTACTAAACCAACAGCAATGTCAGATGAAGACTGGAAGAAACAGGATTGGAAGGCTAAGAGCACAATACAGTTGTGTGTCTCAGATTCAGTATTGTTGAATGTATCTGGGGAAGCTACGACGAAGAATTTTTTGGAGAAACTTGGGACTTTGTACCAATCTAAGTCTTTGGTGAATAATTTGTTCCTGCAGAAAAAGCTATATAACCTGAGGATGAAGGATGGAGACTCGGTGACAGAGCATCTGAACGCCTTCAATAATGTGGTAAGTCAGTTGTCATCTATTGATATTAAAATCCCAAATGAAGATGAGTGCATCAGTTTGTTGTGTTCTCTACCAGATTCGTGGGACAGTTTGGTTATTGCAATAGGTAGCAATACAACTACCTTGAATTTTGATGACATTGTCTCAGCCTTGCTGTCGGAGGAAATGAGACGGAGAAATATGGAAGGTCAGAATGGAGATGCCTTATCTGTACGAGGAAGGTCCCAGAACAGAAACAAGAATAAGGTTTCGAGTGGGAGATCCAAATCTAGAGGGAGATCTAAATCTCCTGGAAAGTTTGTAAAGGTGTGCTGGAAATGCGGAAAGGAAGGGCACTACAAAAAGGACTGCAGATCTAAAGCTTCTGAGAAAGGAAAGGGATCTGATGATGCTCCTTCTGCAGAGGCAAAAACCACCTCGGATGAAGGTGGGGATGTGTATTTGGCTTCTTCTTCAAATACACATGTAGATCATGAGTCATGGTTGATTGGCTCAGGTGCATCCTTTCACTTCACTCCCCATAGGGAGTGGTTCTGTGAGTATGAGAAATATGATGGTGGTGATGTCTTCCTAGGGGATGATAGGAAGGCCAGAATCGTTGGACATGGAAAAGTCAAGCTGAAGCTGCAAGGTGGAAGGATTAGAACACTTCCTGGTGTTCTGCATATTCCTGCATTGGCCAGAAATCTGATTTCTGTAAGCAAGATGGATGATGCAGGTGTAAAAACAGTGTTCGAGAAAGATGCTTGCAAGATGGTTCGGGGAGCACTGGTATTAATGCGAGGAGTTCGGACTGGAACTCTGTACAAGCTACAAGGTAGCACTATTATTGATGGGTGTAACAGTTATGTGGTTCCTGAAAATGGAGCGAAAAGCTTAGCTGTCTCTGGAGAAAAGACCATGCTATGGCATCAAAGGCTTGGACATATTGGAGAGAAGGGCCTTCGGATACTACATAGAAATGGTATGGTAGAAGGTATGTCTAATTTCTCTATGGATTTCGATTTCTGTGAACATTGTGTATATGGGAAGCAGAATCGGGTGAGTTTTCCTTCTGGTGCTAAGAGGGCGAACAAGATATTAGAACTTGTGCACAGTGATGTGTTTGGGCCTGTGTCAGTTCCGTCACTGGGAAAGTCTGTGTACTATGTTTCATTTATAGATGACTTCTCAAGGAATACATGGATATATTTCTTGAGGAAGAAATCTGAAGTCTTTGACAAATTTAAAGAATTTAAGGCTCTGGTGGAAAACCAGACAGAGAAGAAGATAAAGGCGTTGAGGACAAATAATGGTGGGGAGTTCTGCAAGAAGGAATTTGAAGAGTTCTATAAGAAGTGTGGTATATCACGGCAGAAGACTACTCCATACACACCTCAGCAAAATGGAGTTGCAGAAAGAATGAATAGAACACTGATGGAAAAGGCAAGAAGCATGCTCAGTGGTACCGGGTTAGGAAAATAATTCTGGGCAGAGGCAGTGGAGACTGCATGTTACTTAGTTAACAGATCACCTTCATCAGCGTTGGAGGATAAGACCCCACATGAGGTATGGACTGGTAAAAAACCCTCTCTTTCACATCTAAGGGTATTTGGATGTGATGCATATGTACATGTTCCAAAGGAGAAAAGGACCAAGTTGGATAATAAATTTGAAAGGTGCATCTTTATTGGGTATAAGGATGGTTTAAAGGGTTACAAGCTTTGGAACCCAGAAACAAGGAAGGTTGTGTACAACCGAGATGTGGTGTTTACAGAGGTGAAAGATGTTGTTACACATGAATTCCTACCAAAGGAACCTGAGAAGATAGAGTTTGAGCTAAAGGAGGATGAATCAGACTGTACAACAGAAGAAGACTCAGAAGAGGAAGAGCCACAAACTCCAGTTGTGAGAAGATCGGCTTGGGAAAAAAGGCAAGTAGAAAGGTATAGTCCATCTACTTTATGTTCAGGTTTTTCCTTAACTATAACTGATGATGATCCCAGAACTGTCAGGGAGGCAGTAGATTCAGAGGATGGAAAACTCTGGAAGGAGGCCATGATTGATGAAATGACATCCTTTCACAAAAATGAGGCTTGGGATCTGGTGGAGTTGCCAGCTGGAAGGAAGCCCATCGGGAGAAAATGGGTGTTTAAGAAAAATATGAATGTAGAAGGAAAGGTGGATAAATACAAAGCTCGGTTGGTAGAAAAAGGCTATTCCCAGGTGCCAGGAATTGATTTTGGTGATATTTTTTCTCCTATCGCCAAATTTACTTCCATTAGATTACTTTTATCTATTGCTGCTGCATTTGATTTTGAGATAGAATAGATGGATGTGAAGACAAAATTTGTTCACGGGGATCTAGAAGAGGAGATCTACATGAAGCAAATTGAAGGCTTTATGGTGAAGGGTAAGAAAGAACTGGTATGCAGGTTGAAGAAGTCTCTGTATGGGTTAAAATAGTCACCAAGGATGTGGTATGAGAAATTTGATACCTATATACGGGGACTTGGCTTCACCAGAAGAAAGGAGGATCACTGTGTTTATTTTAAATTAATTGGTGACCGTGTTATTTATTTGGTCTTGTATGTGGATGATATGTTGTTGATTGGAAATGACAAAGAAATTATCCAATATTTGAAGACCCAACTGTTCTTCAAATTCGACATGAAGGATCTTGGTGCTGCAAACTATATTTTGGGCATGGAAATTAAGAGAGATCGGGCAAAGAGGAAGCTCTGGTTAAACCAGAGGAAGTATGTCGAGACTATATTGCAGAGGTTCAATATGCAGGATAGTAAAGCGGTGAATGTTCCTATTCTTGTAGGTGTAAAGCTGTCTGCTGAACAGTGTCCCAAGACACAAGAAGAAGAGGAGTATATGTCCCGTGTTCCATATGCAAGTGCAGTGGGTAGCCTGATGTATGCAATGGTCTGTACTAGACCGGACATTGCACATGCAGTGGGAGTATTGAGCAGGTTTATGTCAAACCCAGGGAAGGATCATTGGACAGTAGTGAAGCGGGTTTTCAGATATTTACGTGGCACTAGTGATTATGGCTTGTGCTACCAGGGAAGACCAGGATTGGAAAGAATGTTGGAAATTCATGGTTTTGTTGATGCAGACTGGGCTGGAGATCTGGACCAAATAAGATCTACAAGTGGGTATGTGTTTAGCCTATTTGGAGGCGCAGTTAGTTGGATGAGTAAAAGACAGTCTGTAGTGGCTCTTTCAACTACATAGGCAGAATACATAGTAGCCACTCATGCAAGCAAGGAAGCAATTTGGTTGCAGAGATTGTGTTCAAGTATGGGGTTGGTACAAAAAGCTATAAGGATAGACTGTGATAGCCAAAGTGCAATTTTCTTGGCTAAGAACCCTCCTTATCATTCAAAGAAAAAGCACATTGATGTTCAATATCACTTTGTTAGAGATATGGTTGAGGCTAAAAGGGTGTTGCTGGTGAAGGTGGACACTTTGAATAATGTTGTAGATGCATTGACGAAGTCTTTGAGCACTCAAAAGTTCTCTTGGTGTAGAGAAACAATGGGTGTTGAAGAATTGGGCCAATGAATAAGCTCTCTTGTGGCCCCCTGCAGAAAGAAAACAACAAGTGGGAGAATGTTGGGTATGTGTTATATTCTTTCCATGACTAAGCACGCGGAACAGGGGGTTCACAGGGGGGGTGGTAGCTCCCCTTGTCGGGGTCCGGGGTAGTGCCCCGGCGAAAATTTTTGGTCCTTAATTTCTGGTGTGTAGTCCGCACCCATGGTTTTGCACATGGTTTTGGGGTACGATGGTTTTCGGCCCCTGGTATTTTTTGTAGATCCGGTCAAGGGAACTACGGTTATGTTCTAATCCACGGTTAATGGATTGGGGTTTATGTATGCTTCGACATGTATATATATGTTTTGTAACACTAAAAGGAATAATAATGAAAAATCAAGCTAGTCATCCCGATTTGGGATCCAAGGGAAAATCTCTGTGTTTATCTGTTTTATGTTTTATGCTCTTGCTATTGTTTATTTTCTGTTATAAGATTCATGTGTAGATAATTTCTGTTCAGGGTTAAAACCTACAAGCCAATTTGTGATGATGATTTCCTGCAAGCATATCAACTAACTGGGATTGTTTTCTTTCATTAAGAGGATAGGGCTATCATGTTTAATAATATTGAAGAATGTTTTATGTTCAAGGATGACTTAGACTATGAATGGAAGGAATATGAGCCTGAGATACACAACATGTTAGAGATTGAGTTAGAGTTACCTATACCTAATGAATTTACAACCAACACTCAGATAGATAAAAATCATACTTCCCTATGGATTCCTATGGATCAACCACCAAGTGTACTTTCAGATCAAAATGAAGGGTATGCTTTTGTTTTTGCTAGATCTCAAGACAAAGTAACATTTCAAATTTTTGCGGGTCATTTTTCTGATTTTCTACATCTAGTATGGAAGATTTATTTTCTTGTATTTACGGACCAAAAGCACATTTTCACTGAATATTTGGAGATTTATAGTTTTTCTTTTTTCTGCCTGCTCAAGGAACATGTGAATGGGATTCAAGTAAGTCGCCATTTGCTAGATTGGTTACACTGGAAGGATAATTTCACGTGATTGTACATATGTATTCGACAGGTGGGAAATTATCATACGAATTTGAAGCTCTCAAGTCTCGATGATATGCTATGATCAATAAGTACAGTAAGTTTTGTTTTAGTCAAAGCCAGTTCAGTTTTTCAGTTAGTTTTCGGTATTGAGTTTGGTCTCTTGATTTTTTACTCCATGCCCAATGGATAAGGCTACTTGGTCTATGGTGTTCTTGATACCTCCTAAGGAGCTGCCATCCCTAGCTATAGACAATGTTAGTGTCTCCTAGTCCTACTAGTCACCAGTGATCAAATATGCTCTTATAAGGTTTTTTATAGGGTCCTACTGCAAACTTTTATGGTTTCAAAAGGTTTTACAAATAAAACTTTCATCACTTTCTAGTGTGTCTAGTTGTGTTACTACTTTTAGTCCATGTTTTGATATTTCCATCATTCATTTTGAAGATTCATCACTGAAATGTATTCATTAATATCACATTCACATCACCTTGGTCATCATTCAACTCATTTTATGTGGTGTCATCATTAGGCCTTAGGGTCAAAATCATAAAAATCAGTCATTTCACCATTGAAGGAGTATTAATAGTAAAAATGCTCATAAAGATTTCAAAAGTTTAATTTTATTTTAATGATGATGTAATATGTTTCATAAGTTTCTAAAGCTATATTTTCAAATCAAAAGGTAAAAAGGACATGGTGGGGCCACTTAACAACTATGAAGAGAAAATTGATTTCCAAAGCTAAAAAAGACCAAAAAGCTTCTCATTTTCTCACTCCAATTCCAAGAGACATATATCCACCATCAAAGAGCTCTTTAACCCTTAGAAAAAAATTTTATCACTAATAAAGTGCCTCATCTCTTTGTTGTGTTGCCCATTTGTTGCGCACTTGTTGCGCTGCGCTTTTTCCAGAGTTGTCGCGCATTCTTCAAGGAGGCAAAATCATCATTTCAAAGGATTTATACATCAAAAAGTAGGTTCCAGTCTATAAAATACAAGTAAGTGTGGCCCTCAAAGAACCTCTTTTGTCTTCATTTTGTGCTTGGAAGGATCAATTCCCTCTTCTAGGGTTTTGAGTACATTTTCTTGGTTTCATGTCCTCATTGACAAATTGATAAGTAAAACCCTCAAATTAGAGCTCACTAACCTTCCCCCACCTTTCATATACATTCATAAACATCTTCCCTCACCCTGATCTCTCATTTTCACCATTTTCCCACAAACCCTAGCCTAGACTACACTTTCCTAGGCTGGACTATGCTTTCCCCTTTTGGACCCCTTCCCCTCACTCATTCCATAAAATTTCACCTCTCACTAACATCTATCTCTACCCCCCTAAATTTTTCCAAGAATTCAGGAGACCCCTAACCCCTTCATCTCCCTTCATTCCTAAAAACTACCCAAATCCCCTGTTTTTCCCTACACCAAACCCTAATTCCCCTTCCCATTGAGCTAGGGTTTACAATGGTTTCTGAAACCATTAAGAAGAAGAGGAACAAGTGAGGTAGGATCAGAAAGTATGAGCCCACTTCAGCACATGTGATCATATATTCACCATTCCTTAAGAAATCATTTCAGGATGATGGTTTCCTTTCCTTTTGCCAAAAGGTTAACGAACTATGTTTTCATGATAGACTTACTAGTACATTTTCCACTAGATTGAGGAGAGATAAGGTGACTATTGTAGGGTGGTGTTCACTCTTTCAAAATATATTTATTTCCACAGCAACATGGATTCCAAACAATGGAGAAAATTGGTTCAAGAGCAGATACCTTGACCTTGAAAGTTACAAAATGTATTTGAAGCCAACATACAAAGCAAATCCAACACACATCTTTCCATTTAGACAGTTGTTGGACAAGTATGCCCCTCTCATGAAGTTGATCATGAGATATTTCACATGTGAGGGCAGATACTTAATGTTATATTAGTATCATATGAGACTCTTGATGAATTTCACCGACGTAAGAGCCCTAAATTTGCCTCATCACCTTTACAAAAAAATGGTAAAAATGGCAGAGAAGGTATGGAGATTGGGAGAAAATAATCATGCTAGTTTGTTTCACCATGGATTGGTGAAGATCTTGGTTTCTCATCAGCTCACACAGATAAATTTTTCATCGGATGGTTTTATATATTCACCTTTTTTTTTCTTCTCCAGCTCAGTCTAGTAGTCACTCTATACCTTTGTCATCACTAGCACAACAAGAGGTTGCTTCCACAAGAAAACCTACCAAAATAATTCCTAGGGCAGAGGTGACTCAGACCTATACTAGAGGTAATAGGCTTATGTTTTCTCCAGATATTGTTGAAAGGGATAAGCCTACATCAGGTGAGAAAGAAACATCATCACATCATGAGGCACCATTGGAGGATGATGAAACATTGCATTTTGACACTGATAGGGAATATTTTGAGCATGAAAAGGAAAATACACTTGAGTAGATCATCATGGAGAAGGAGGCTGAGATTAGAGAGCTCAAGGATAGTTTTTCAAAGGCCAGTTTATTGGTTTCATTCTTGCAACAGGAGAACACACAACTAAAGGTAAATCAATTTCTCTTAAACAAGTCCAAAGTTGATTTTAGAAAGGATGATGCCAAAGGTAAGGCAATGGTTGATATTGATGATTCAGAGAATCAGGAAGAGCATGTTAGGACAAAGATACCAAGGAAAAGAGGCCTCAAGAGAGCACTTGATGTAATGTTCCTTTTTCAGGAATGTCAGCAATCAACAATCTATTCCAGAGATTGACTGAAGGGGCATTTACCAGATGTGTCACCTTCTCAAGGAAGTGTGAGATTTGGAGGCTATCTGGCCCTTTTTAGACTCTGTCTATAGAGCTTCTTGAAGAATCCCACTCAAAAGTGAGCTACAGCAATATGCAAACATAAACATGAGCATACCATGAAGAGACAACATTATTTTATGAGCTGTGAGACAAGAATATGTATGAATAGCCAAGAATAATGTTATAGCAGTAAAAGAGTACAAGTTATTGAGGAAACAACCTCTCAAGAAAGGCAATGCAAGCCTCAACAATACATGTACATGGAAATGGAGGAACACTGTTATTTCTGCATAAACCCAGGCTACGAGGACGCAGTCTATGATACAATACTACTGAAAAATGATGTCAATACGTGAATATGACAATATATGGCTCAAATACAATAGGGGAGAAAAGCTCTAACCCTTAGAAGCAAAAATACATAAATCCTCCAAGGGATTGGCTGAAATATACAAAATGGAAAAAATGTCGGAGTTGTTGGGCAGCTGCTGCAACTCAAATCTAGAAATTAATGAAGAAGGCTGAAGAAGATGAGAAATATGAAGTAAACCCTCTCCAATGGATCACCAAAGTGGAAGGCTACTCCTTACACTTGAGATCTCACCCTCCAATCAACTCTGCAAAACCCCGCAGCAAATGCACTATGAAAATAATGCAGTTACTGGAGAAAACTGCGTTGTAGGGGCAATGATATGAGTTGGAATGATGCCAAGATCTGAAAATAAGCTCCAAGGCTTCCAAACTGATCCTCCAATGGCAAGAAAGACTCTCCCTCTGAAAACAAAGATGGAAGAGGTGTTGTGGAGTCTCCACTGCAACACCCTACAACACAGTATTATGTTGTTATAGCAATAACGCTGTCCTGGAAGAGGATGCTTTAGCCTTGAGCCAAGAAATGTGGAGAATGAAGAACCAACCTTCAAGAGGCCTCTCAAGAAGGTGAGGAAATCCTAAACAGTAGTTTCTCGGCAATTCTTGCTAAACAACAAAGAATGCTCAATGTCTGAATAGACTTCAAATCATAAACATATGCATGAATGGCAATGGCTCTCCTCCTCTCCATATATAACAAGTGAAGGCTATCCATGGACCCTACTTCGAATTAGGGTTTCCCTTCCTCTAGAAGCTTCCCTCCTACGTTGTTCCATGTAGTGCTTTCCACCTCATATCTTGCACCGGTTGACTTGGTCAAACCTCTTTGCAAATATCTCCTTTCACACATGAGGGTGTGAAATCTGGTTCCATGGCTGATCCCTTTCCATAATAGAGGGATTTTATTTATGTTTTTATTGTCATTGGGCCACCTTACCCAATTATTCATCTCCTAAATGAATTTAGACAAAAATTAATGTTCCAATTTATTGAAGAAAAATTTGGAACATTATAGTCCTCCCCTCCCAAATGTTGCTTGTCCCCAAGAAACTGCAAGGATAGAATTGAAGAATCTCCACTCAAGGCATGGAGGCTGAAATATAATGAGGAACATTTCCCCCATGTGGAACCTCCATTCCCAAGCAATCATCCAAACAAAATGAGCCACCTCCCAACAAGGAAACTCCTGAAAATCTCCTTCCACCTCAAGCTCCGGAAACGAAGGTGGGCTGAAAATATGAACATGGAAATAATTTTAGCCTACCCCAAGCTATCCTCCTCTCCACTTATGATAAGTGTAGAGTATGTGCTGATTCTGGGTGGCAAAATTATTTCCCTCAAATGGCAAGGTGAAGAGCAATCCTCCAACGAGTTCTCCTCCAACAATGAAGAACATGCTGGCCCAAAACAATCCATCCATGATGAACAGGACAAGATCATCATAGAGTGTCCCAATGAGAAGTTTGCTGCAAGTTATGCATGATAGTGCATGATACAAACAATATCTCAATAGGATACAGTGCAGTTTCACCCACTGCAACTTTAGAAAATTACATGGCAAGCAATGTACAAGATTCATCACATCTACTAAAAGATAGTAAATGGCTGAATGTAACAACAATACATGATCAAGAACTTGCCCATGGCTTTAAAATGGATGAATATCAACCTCATGTCCCACCTCAAAAGGAAACAAACATGTCGTTGTGGTGGCCATATCTCCTCCCATGCTCCCATTAGAACATGTAGTGCAGAAAATGTGGGAATTCTCCCCACTTAAGGACACATCCATCTCATGTGTCACTCTCATAATCATACTCCCTTTACAAATCTGATCTATATCAGCATATGAAGTCATTACCAACAATAAAATGAAGAAAATTATGAAGGTTTCAAGTGATGCAAGAAGGTACCAACAACTTCCCAAACAAGTACAACGTAGTTTTACAAGTTGCTGCTTGAGGAAAGTACAAGGAAAAATGTTTCTTTCTACATGGTTAATCATGCATCCCTTCATATGAGACATGTTATAGTGCAAAAAATTAACATACATGTGATGATAAAACATTTTCCCAAGGCCACAAAATAGATGGTTTCCTCCATCATGTAGATTGGCCCAATACAACTCATGGAGCAATGTGACAAGCTTGCCCTCTTGTGAAGAAAAGCACTGCATAAGAATGGTAAGAGTCTGCAATTCAATGAATGTATAAAAAAAATTCTCACCATATTCTGGAATTAAGATGGTATATGGGTCCATAAATGAGTCCTCCATAGTGTTTTGGCATGCTATGAAGAAGAATGAACCATGTGCTGCAAGAAGATGCTTGGAACCCCAAGTCAATAAGAACATGCCATAGTGGTAGATGGCTCTATCATCATTACCTCCTCTTTTCTCATCAAGTGCAACAAATATGAAATGATCCTGGGACCTGTGGGTTATGGATCCACCACATTTCCGCTGGGCACACTTCATCCATAAGTCACTGCTCTAAAGTGACAACGCTGTGAGCTTATGCAAATAAGCCCCTGTCAATACCAAACTCTGTTCTTTGACATGCTTCTTGTCAAAGATTCCTCTAATAATGCTGAAACAAATATGGAATACTCCCCAATATGGAAGATCTCCCAAATCATAAAATACGAAGGATATAATGCCATCTCCTCCTCCTGAAACATCATGCAAAGTGTGAGAGCAAATATGCTCTTGCTCTCCCAGAAACAAGCAAAGCAACAAGACATTTTGCTGCCTCCCCATACCTCCATCATACCAATCATGTGATGAAGAAATAATGAATGATATGAGTATCATATAAACACCATGCATCCATACTCTATGCTTCTCAATGATGCAAGTATCCATCCTCTTACTCTTAGGAAGAGTGTTTGCCAAGTGATGGCCAAACTCTTTCAAGAGTAACCAGCGCAGCCAAGCCTCCTGCTACCCGGTATCATAGATCTACAAGTAGCCTCCTAGCTCCTTGCTCATCAACCACATCCACTCAATCACTTGTGAATGTCTCCTTCTTCTCCTCATCTTGGTACTCCCCCCATGAGGGCTACCATCCTCCCAAATCAGGTTCTTGTCTTTCCACTTCATGGGAATTTGAAATGCAAGCTTCTCAAGGATCAATGAGACCTTATCAAGACCCAAATAGGTGGTAGGAAAAAACCTCCCATCATGATGTATATGGCTCAAGGAATTTCCAACAAAAGCATGAGAGATGTTATCCATCCTAAGATGTCCTCCATCTTCTATCTGCTCTTGTGAGAAAGGAAGAAAATCTTTGCACTCCATGGTGTGTTGAAGTGCACCTCTAATGAGATCTCTCCCTGAGACCTCCCTCTCATCAATAGTTTTCAAAAACCAATGAGGTCTTGGATCTAAAAGTGTAGGTTTCTAGTTGAGCTGAGAGGAGCTCATTGAGAAAGTGTCATCTTGAAGGGAGAAAGGGTTTCTCACTGCAAGATGTCTACCATCATCCTTCAAGGCTTCAAATCCCAACCTCCAATGTGATGTAAAATCCAACAATGGCTCATGAGAGTGATGGTTTTCTCCTTCCTTGAATGTTTCCATGTTGCACAGCGTAGTGCAACCAAGTTTCTCTATGATAGCAATGGGATTTGACCCTTGGTCATCCAAAAGTAAACTTCCACAATTTTCAAAAGAAGTTGTTGCAACAATAGATTGTGGAAATTCTTTCATACCTTGATGTGCATTTGGAACTTCTTGTAGGGCTACAAGAGTTCCTTCCTCAAAAGTGTTGGTTGCCTCAACTGTTGATGTATGTGGCTGCTCCTTCATGAGTGTGACAGTGTTATCACAAGGCTCCTCAAGTGGTGATGTAATATTTTCTTTCTTTGCCCCTTCATCATCAAAGGTTTTGATCAACCCTTGGATAAACTTTGCAAAAGTTTTGACCCCTTCATGGCTCAAGTGGCTGCTCCACCAATAATAGGCTTCACCCTTCAAATGCAATGCTGAGATTTCAATAGCTTCTTCCTCTATCACAGGATGTAGAAAGAAGAATGCTACCAAATATTTCACCCAAGTTCTTGCAGTAGATGACCCATCAAAGGTAGACAACAAAAACCTATTGCCTTTGATTCCTTTTCTACCATATGCTCTCTTCTCTTCCTTCAGCTGGATGAAATGAGGAAAATATAGAGTCTCCTTGAAGCCTCTAGTTTGAGATCTATAATCAATAAGGTAATCACTGAGGATCTGATGATCCAAGTATCTTCCATGCTCAATGTCTTCTTCTTCATGAGAATAGGAAGTGCATGGTACTTCCTCTTCTTCTTCTTCAATCTTCTTGACCTCCTTGGAGAGGTCTCCTCTGGATTTGAACATAGATGAGAATAAACTCATCTTCTTCAACATTATGATCTTCTTGGGCTTAGACTCACAGGCTGAGCCAAGAAAGATGCTTTGATACCACTGTAATGTTCCCTTTTTAGGAATGTCAGCAATCAAAAATCTATTCTAGAGATTGACTGAAGGGGAATTTACCGGATGTGACACCTTCTCAAGGAAGTGTGAGATCTAGAGGCTATCTGGCTCTTTTCAGACTCTGTCTATATAGCTTCTTGAAGAATCCCACTCAAAAGTGAGCTACAGCAATATGCAAACATAAACATGAGCATACCATGAAGAGACAACGTTATTTTATGAGCTGTGAGACAAGAATATGTATGAATAGTCAAGAATAATGTTATAGCAGTAAAAGAGTACAAGTTCTTGAGGAAACAACCTCTCAAGAAAGGCAATGCAAGCCTCAACAACACATGTACATGGAAATGGAGGAACACTGTTATTTCTGCATAAACCCAGGCTATGAGGACGCAGTCTACGATAGAATACTATTGAAAAATGATTTCAATACATGAATATGAAAATATATGGCTCAAATACAATAGGGGAGCAAAGCTCTAACCCTTAGAAGAAAAAATACATCAATCCTCCAAGGGATTGGCTGAAATATACAAAATGGAAAAAATGTCGGAGTTGTTGGGAAGCTGCTGCAACTCAAATATGGAACTCAATGAAGAAGGCTGGAGAAGATGAGAAATCTAAAGTAAACCCTCTCCAATGGATCACCAAAGTGGAAGGATGATCCTTACACTTGAGATCTCACCCTCCAATCAACTCTGCAAAACCCCGCAGCAAATGCACTATGAAAATAATGTAGTTACTAGAGAAAAATGCACTGTAGGGGAAATGATATGAGTTGGCCTGATGCCAAGAGCTGAAAATAAGCTCCAAGGCTTCAAAACTGATCCTCCAAAGGCAAGAAAGACTCTCCCTCTGAAAACAAAGATGGAAGAGGTGTTGTGGAGTTTCCAATGCAACACCCTACAACACAGGATTATGCCGCTGCAGCAATAACGCTGTCCTGGAGGAGGATGCTTTGGCCTTGAGCCAAGAAATGTGGAGAATGAAGAACCGACCTTCAAGAGGCCTCTCAAGAAGGTGAGGAAATCCTAAACAGGAGTATCCCGACAATTCTTGCTAAACAACAAAGAATGCTCAATGTCTGAATAGACATCAAATCATAAACATATGCATGAATGGCAATGGCTCTCCTCCTCTCCATATATAACAAGTGAAGTCTCTCCATGGAACCTACTTCGAATTAGGGTTTCCCTTCCTCTAGAATCTTCCCTCCTACGTTGTTCCATGTAGTTCTTTCCACCTCATATCCTGCGCTGGTTGACTTGGTCAAACCTCTTTGCAAATATCTCCTTTCACACATGAGGGTGTGAAATATGGTCCCATGGTTGATCCCTTTCCATACTAGAGGGATTTCATTTATGTTTTTATTTTCATTGGGCCTCCTTACCCAATTATTCATCTCCTAAATGAATTTAGAAAAAAATTAATGTTCCAATTTATTGAAGAAAAATTTGGAACATTACACTTGAGCAGAAAAAAGAAACGGCTCCACCAAAAACTCAAATGACAATTGATGAATCATATATTGGTCTCCTTGCCATATCTTTACTCTTAAGTGATTTTCCTAAGAGGTTATAAGCATAATTATTTTCACTAAGCTTTTTTTTGTTAGGGATCTCATTTTGTGTTTTATATTCCTTGATTAATGAATTCATGGCATACATGTTCATTATGATATTCTTGCTTATTCAACCCTACACTACACCAACCAATCCTTAATCCATCGCAAAAGCATAGCTATCTTTCTCCTCTATATCTCTTGAAACTGAAGCCTTTGATACTTTGACCTAGTTCCCTGATTTTTACTCCTGATCTAGAAGAGAAAAAAAAACCTAAAACTTTCAAAACCCTAGAGCTGATGTATCTAGCCTAAACTCCATTCTTGTACTAGTAAAACCCTTGGTTGTGTTTTTTCATAGAGAGAGCCCTCTCTGGTTTGGTAGGGCTAGCTACCAAACTAAAATCTTGGTTTGATATTACCTCCGTCAATATCCTTTCAGCCTTGGGACATTATCGAGGCTAACAAAAGGAAAATTACTCATGTTGTAGGTGGAGAAATATGGTGGCATCCATGCTTATTTTTTCCTAGTGATATGGTTGAGATCATGGTAAATCATGTTATTACATGTTTATTGTTTTGGCCTAGTGATCCAGGATGGATTGCGGTAAAGCTTGGTTTCTATTAATGAGGGTGAGGTGGTTTATCCTCAAGATGCACTGGTTGGTTCTTTCGGTTTGAGTCCCACATTCATGCTTGGAATATGGCATGGGGATGATTGGATGAAGAGAGATTTTTCTCATCCAATCTATGGTCGTGTGGAACGTGGTAGTCCCATCCCGAGTTGGATTTTGCATTCATTAATAAGAGGTTTTTTCTTTGAAATCTTATGTGTAAGTGTAATGGTTTATACATGGATTCTATGGCTGATGTATCCTTCATATTTTTGTTATTATTATGATGGTTATAAGAATGTGTTATGACAGTGATGATGTATGGCTCTTCTCATGTTTTATTTGTAAATGAATGAAATTTTTTTGTCTATGAACTAAAATATGACAATGCAAATAATGAAATAAGGGAACTATTCTCAACGATTCTCAGAGAAGTATGAGACCCCTATGCTCAGATATGTTTTTTAAACCTATAGGTTACATATTTGTGACATTGTTGACGAAATTCATGTCATGGTTAGTAGGGGTTTAGTCTATACCTTGTCAATGTTTTTGCAAACATATCATTGTTCTACTATTATAATTCATTTATGAACTTGTCATTGAGTTACAGGAAGAGACCCAGGATCTGTGTAATAATCCAAAACGGATATTTTTACTAAATTGCAAAAAACTCTTCTAACCAAATATTTTCCATAAAATTATCATTTATACCACAGAAGATTTCCGTGTAAAATAAGACAAATTAAGCATATGCAATAACATATCGAGAATAAATGATCTCAGATTTTATTATGATAAATAGCAGAAAGAGTGTAAATGATAATATAGTTGAAGTATTTGAGGTGGATGATCTAATCTCTAAAACTAATCTACTCTGATGTAGAAGATGACCCTCCAAAAAATGAGCTAAAATTAATAACTGCACCTGTGAACTTTGGTTGAATCCACCAAGGAGATGAGGTGGATATACGTCCACACTCACCAAAATCACCCAAGGGTTTCCATCCTAGAGCTACTGCTGAAGTAGAGTATCGGGTTCTCAACCTCTCATACAAGAAGAAATATAAAGTCTGAGATATTCCTCAATGGCCTCCTCCTCTTCTTTTATAGATCTCATGGACCCATCTAGAACCTTCTATTTTATTATTATTTTAATCATGGAGCACTTTTCCCTCTTCTTTCCTAATTAAATTATTATTTTTAATGCACGAAAAGAGAAAATTAGCCACCATGTCTCCTCAGGTCACTAAAATGCATGTCCAACCATCCCATCATGTAAGGATTCTTGTTTTGGTTCCAATGAGATATTACACTAAGGTGTTCTATCGTGTATCCCTCTCGGAATTCCACCTTGAGTGTAATTAATTGAGTTAAGCCCAAAAATAACTCAATTTTATGAAAGTTGTCAGAATGTAATAGAATGAAAGGAAAAATGTGCAGATGATGGAATATATCGGGAAAATGCCATTGGTCCTCATGGAAACTCCTCCAAAATTCCCATAGGCCCGCTGATGACACCAACCTGCACCTGTGACCTGTTTGCCCCCAAGTCTGAGAATCCATCCTAACCATGTCATAAGGAACACCCGAAAAAGGGATATTACAAAACCTTCGCCCCAAGGTTGCTTTCCTTCAAGTAATTCAAATATGTAGACTAGTCTATTGGCCCAATGCAACTAAGACACAATGCCCAGATCCCATACGAACTGCTGGGAGATTCAAGGCCTCTATATCAGCCCAATAGGAATAGATCCCTCAATGCCCGGATCCTAGACCAATATCTGACTAAATATGTGATTAAAAAACCAACTTAGATCCCAATGCCAACAAGCATCGGTGCTCCCTGGCTCCTGCTGTGTTGTAGCTCTGACTGTATAAGCTGCCCTAACAACAGTGTACCAACTCATCACCTCTCTCTAGTCCAAATCCTAACTCAATCCAATGCTAACCCTGCTCTCTTGAAGTCGTGATGGAATAATGAAGAGTTGTCGACCTGTGTCCCACTTCTAATAGGAAACTATAGTATCTGTCATGTCTAAGGGTCCCTGCTTCTCTATTCTCCTGACTAAGAATATCATACCATCAATAGGATACCAAATCATTATCTCTCGCCAATATAATGTACAAACATCTATGCAAGGATTATATCTACTAATTTGATAATATTCCATGCTCAAATCCCGATGCTCTACCCGATCAACCAACAAAATCTATCCAAGAAATTCTTCCACTCGCCCTATAATGGACCCATGTTGGAAAGTTATGCTACAAGCCTTGACTATGTACCCTTGTAGAGGTTTTCGGTCTGAAAATTATGCAACTTTGTTGGCTTACCCTACATTTTCTTGCACCTCATCGATGGGTAGACCCAAAGATGGATGAAATGAGGCCTCCCTCGTCTGATAGGAAACTCCCCGCTCATGTTGTCTACTATCCTGCTACGAAACTGGCCTATCAAAATCCCACGTCGCCTAAGGAAAAGTGTTTGCAAAAACTTCCACCCTACTAGTTGCATGTGCATATGTCCGCTCCTAATCAATGGATGACCCCAAGGGTGGTAGCCCATCCTCCTCCATCATTACCTCAATGGGATCCTCTGACTAGCTCTCCGCCTAAGTCTCAACATGCATACTAGACATATCATCCTCCTCAGCTGACTCAGGCTCTACTATATGTTTCTCATGCTGAATCATCATGGGTGATTCATCATCCTGAATGTATCCCATACGGTCCACTAGTTGCTTGCCAAAAATGTTGGAATATAAATCTAGCTTGTTGTCCACAACTATGCATGACTTCTCATGCTCCCTAGAGACACCCTCATATGACCTCATGGACTCATCCAAATAAGGGTCCTCCCCCTGAAATACAGAAGGAATTTCCTGGCGCTCTACCTCTGCATCTCCCAAGAATGAGTGGTCAAGTCCCCAAGGTTCTTTGTAGGTGAATCAAAGTCCTTCCTCCTCAAATAATTCTTGCTGCCTGATCCTCCAAACTGGAGCATCTCCTCCCTGGTCAACTGCCTCCTGAACAACCCAATGTTTTACTCAACCAGCCTTTAGGATAGTTCATAAGCAGCAGGTGATACCGGCTTCTCTCTCCTCCAAATTATCAACAACCTAGTATGGAACTCTTGGAAAATGGCATCACAGTCTCTCATACATGACAAAAGGATGGACTCCATGTGTGCTATGACTGTGTTGGGATGATGTCTCCTAATGTTGAAGAATCATTGTAACATTTGCAGAACCAAGCCATCACACTCAAGATCAAACATGACCTCATAACTTTGGGTCATGGCCATGACTCCTAAGACCTTAAGATTCTTCCCAAAAGTAGAGCATGCACTGTGTCCAAGTCTTGAAAAGTCTCTACTATCAGTATGAAAATTTTCTTCATAAAATCATCATTGTAGGGAGGAAATGGTGCTACTATCCTCAAAATATAAGTTGGACTCTCTCACTTGGATGTTCCAAGAATCTGGCTTGTACCAATGCAAGCATAGATGGCTCCAAATCCCAATTTAAACTCCAATCAGATTGCTCTACCTTTGAAAGACATGATTCATTTTTCTCCTAGATGGGAAAGTCATTTTATGATCTTCCACTCTTTAAGTCCATCCCACGTGCATAAAGCCAATTTCCCATTTATTTTTCTTTTGTAACTCTCCCGGATGCCTTTGCTGGAGCAAATCATGGACCTTTCTAGTGAAAGGTTTGTTGTTCCTCCAAGTTTTTGTATCCATTGAGATATTGTTGTGTTGTTTTAAATGCCCCATATTTCAACTAGCCGACTCAATAAATTATGTTCTCGATGATACAATTCAGTGACAACAAGTAGCCATGAAAATGCTTCAAATACATAACACAACGATATAAAGGAAGGTTTTGAGTACCACTATGAGACTCTTAAGTAGAATGTCTCTATTATGACAATATTTTTTTGTGTCTATTTGGTATAATACCTTTGGAATATCTTAGCAAATAGTTAGAAGACAACTTCCTGTAGGTGATATGAATTATGTTCTCAAGAAAGTTTATAAAATGTTTCACAACAGGGCTCACAAACGAGTCTCCATTGACATACATTCATATGTTATATGGTTTGTTTCACTAAGGAGTTTTCACAAATACTTTTCCAAAATTGTACTCTAGGTAACTTTTGGTAATTTGTACCAATTGCATGTGATAAAGAACTCAAGAATACTTGATATTACTCTGGTATTGATATTGAGAATACTCTCACCACTAAGATGTTGTTTTTAAAAACAATAATAAAGGTTTGAGAAAAAAAATACCAATGAACAATGATAATTGTGGTGATGGTTGAAGATGATAACCACTAGTTCATGCACCAATAGTCATGATTGACTGAGACTGAAGAAAAACTCAATGAGAGTTTTTTTCAAACACATGTTGGCATACTGATCTCTTACACCTTTGGAAGACCTTAAACTTTGTTTCTTAGATAACCTCAACACCAAAAATATATAGAGGTGGATTTGGCCCCACTCTCTTAGTTGAGAAAATAGAAAATAAATTTCCTAACTCGGCTTCTGGGAATTAGCACAAATTATCGACATAACTTTATAGCTAAATGGTTTTTGAAATGTGATCCAGTTGATTTCTATTGGTTTAGGAAATTAATTGATCTTCCCATAGCCTCATTAAATGATAATTTCGGCTTCCTTTTGGCACATAAATTTTGGATTTTACACCCTTCATATCAGACATAGAATTCATCTTCCTTCAAGACAAAGATAATTTCAGCTCTCCTGCACCATTGCTATTGTAATACAATGCTCTAACTTCAGACACTTCTACAATTAAAATACCCTGGAATTCGACTTCTTATTCCTCCATATTTTAGCCTATGTCACAAATACAACAAGGCCACATAGATACACCTGATTGGAGGTGTGGATGCATATTTAATAATACTAGAATCGATTACATAGACTCAGTTTTGATATCTCGTCCTTTATCTGCAATTAAATCCGGCCTGAGGGTTTAGTGCCCGGTTTTGACTTTCTTAATGCTTGTTTTCGGCACAAAGATCTCGACCCTTCTTCACAAAATAAATCAAAATTTGGTGGGAAAATAAATTGGGGCCTCCTTTGTCTTTCAAATGTTGATGTAAGAGGGCTTGGCCATTTTCCCTTGAAGGAACTCGATAACTTGTCTCAACGCGACCCCTATCACGGTTCGATCTGGCTCAACAAAATTTACTTGGCCTTTCCTAATGCAGATTTAGTCCTGAGGAGAGGACACAACCCTCTTCTATTGCATACAACTAAACCCCGTGCCATGTTTCTTTACCTAGGACAATGAGAAACCGATTTTGATTCCTTGGAAAATTCAATAAAGAAATGGGCATAGAAGAAAAGGAAAAATTATGGGCTTTGCAATAGCAAAAAAATTTGACCCTTAGACACCAAGAAATTTGACCCTTCACTGACTAGCCACGTGGGTATTATTGCATTCAATTTTTCCTTTTGACTTACGTCCACCCCATATCAGCTTTCAGTGTGGCCTGGAGCTTCACAATTCCTGGGTTGGAAATATAAGCTATGGACCTTTGATCAATTCTCTTAGAAATAAATTCGCTGACATGACCCAAGTTGCACCCAAAATGTGGCCCTAGATTATATCTTCGCCTAGCTACCCAACTCTCGGATCTTAGTAATTTGGCCACTTTAACTTCCCGTATTCCCTCAAATGAGTTTGCGTCCCCACAAATGATCTGCCTAACCCTATGGGACTTGGAATAAATTTATGCGACCCTACTTACAGTTAAAACTCGCACGTTACTTATCGGTGGCTCAGATGTCAATTTTTTGAACCTTTGTTGTGCATTCAACAATTTATCAACATTTTGTAGCACATTTACAGATAAAAAATTGTAGACCCTCGTTTTTTTTTAGAGAATTCTTATTTTGCTTCCTGTAGTAGATTTATGGCTTCTCTAGCACACCCTCTAACAATTATAGTTGCAACTAAAACTGAAATCTGAGCCAAGACCAATGCTCTGATACCATTGTAATATCCCCAAACAGATATTTTTACTAAATTTGCAAAAATTTGCTTAACCAAGTATTTTCCATAAAAATATCATTTATACCATAAAATATTCCCATGTAAAATAATAAAAATTAAGCAAATGCAATAACATATTGGGCATAAATTATCTCATATTTTATTATGATAAATAGTGGAAATAGTGTACATGATAATATAGCTAAAGTATCTGAGATGGATGATCTGATCTCCAAAACTAATATGCTCTGATGTTGAAGTCGTCCCTCCCAAAATTGAATAGAAATCAATCACTGCAACTATGAACTCTGGTTGAATCCACCAAGGAGATGAGGTGGGTATCTGTCGACACTCACCAAAATCACCCGAGGGTTTCCGTCCTGGGGTTACTGTTGGAGTAGAGAACCGGGTTCTCAACCTCTCATATAAAAAGAAATATAGAATCCAAGATATTCTGCAATGGAATCCTCCTATTCCTTTATAGCTCTCATGGACCCATCTAGAGCCTTCTATTTTATTATTATTTTAATCATGGATCACTTTTCCCTCTTCTTTCCCAATTAAAATATTCTTTTTAATATGGGAAAAGAGTAAATTGACCACCATGTCTCCTCAGGTCACTGAAACTCATGTCCAGCCATCCCATCATGTAAGGATTCTCATTCTGGTTCCGAAAAGATATTTCACTAAGGTTTTCTATCATGTATCCCTCCCATAATGCCACCTTGAGCATAATTAATTGAGTTAAGCCCAAAAATAACACAGTTTTACGAAAGTTGTCGGAATGCACTGGACCGAAAGGAAAATTGTGCGGATGATGGAATATACCAGGCGAATGCCACTAGTCCTCACGAAAACTTCTCAAAACTTCAAAATTCCCATGGGCCCGCTGATGACACCAACTTGCACCTATGTCCTGTCTGCCCCCGACTCTAAGAGTACATCCTAACCATGTCATAAGGAACACCTGAAAAAGGTATATTACACTATGGGACTGAAAAAGTGGCTCAAATCCTAGGGACGCTTGCACAGGTATGAGGAAAAAAATCCTTAGACGCATGCATGCCCATGTTGTGGGAGCATCCAGAGCCTCCCAGTCACACCCCTGCCCATATCAAGGGAGCATATGGGGGTTTAATGGTATAAACACTTAGTGGGACCCAGGGGATGGTTGGGATGACTCCCGATATTTTTTTGTTTATGTGGAAGGTATGTTTGATGTGTTTCCATTGATTCCACTTCCTTAGGGTCACCTAGGAGGTTGAATCCCATTATAGTGGCCTCTCGTCACATATTTACGTTAGTTGGTTGGTTACTTGGGTAGATGTAGGATGAGGGTGTTACAAGAACCTGGAGAGTAGAAGAATAGAGGTGATGGTAGGGGATCATTGCAGTGTTGGATATGTGGCAAAGATAATCGCAAGAAGGATTTCCCACTATACCAGGGTGGTCGGTCTCAGATATATAATGATCAGGAGGAATATACAATTGGGGATGTTGGTCATAACATTCCTTGGATTTATGCAGTTGGGGACAATAAGCAAGAATATCACCAGAAATCCATTATTGAGATGTAAGGTATGCTTTGTGGTCAAGTTTCTTCTATTTTGATTGAACCTGGATCTAATTATAGTTATGTTAATCTTGAACTAGTGGATAAGTGTGGTTTGAGAAAATAATTGCATGTAGAATCTTGGTTTGTGCAGTTGGATATGGGTACTAAGGAGAGATTTCATCATTGGGTAATAGCTTGTGAATTTTAGCTGAAAGGTATGCCTTCATAAAAACACCTAAATGTGATTCCATTTGGATCATATAATATTCTTTTGGGTATGGATTGGTTGTACCTCCATAGGACCAAAGTATATTGTTATGACAAGGCTATTGAATGCCTGTATGATAATGGGGAAAATAGGACCTTGCAGGGAAAGAAGAAGCCTACATCAGTGAGGATGGTCAAAACTATGCAGGAAAAGTGTAGTTGTAGAAAATGGTGTATATTATTTGTAGTGGTGACAAGGGTAAGGATGTTGAGGATGTAGAAATATTCAAGAGGTACCTTGTATTGCAGCAGTTTTAGTATGTATTCCCAACAGATATTTTAGAGTTTCCTCTTGATAGGGAACTAGAATATTCTATTTAGTTTGTACCAAGAGCAACACGAGCACCAAAGGAAACTTACAATGTGGGCCCACCATAGTTATTGGAATTGAAGTTAAAGTTGAAGTAAATGCTTCATAATGGATACATTAGGCCAAATGTACATCGCCTTAGGGTGCACCAGTGTTGTTCATGAAGAAGAAGGATGGTAATATCATATTTTTCATTTATTACAAGTAGCTTAACAAGGCAACCATCAATATCATGTATCCATTCCCAAGGATCAATGACTTGCTTGACCAGTTGAAGGGAGAAATTGTATTCTCGAAGATTGAATTGAGATCGAGATATCGTCAGGTACACATTAAGGAAGAGGAAATCTACAAGACTACTTTCCAAACCAGGTATGGGAATTATGAGTTTGTATTGGTTCCTTTTGGTTTGAATAATGCTCCAACAACTTTTATGTGCTTGATGAATAGTGTGTTACGTCCTTATTTGGACACGTTTTTTATTGTATTCATTGATGATGATGATGATATATATATATATATTCTAAGAATGAGGAAGAACATGTCGAATACTTAGTAACAATATTGAGGTTGCTAAGAGAACATCAATTGTATGTCAAGCTTAGTAAATGCAACTTCTTTCAAAAAAATCTACATTAATTGGGTCATGTTGTCTGCAATGAAGGCATAGCAGTGGATCTAGAAAAGATAAGAGCTATCATGGAATGGGAAAATCCTGGGAATGTGGATGAGGTCAGATCATTTATGGGGTTATTAGGTTACTACAAGAGGTTCATCAGGAACTTCGTATGGATTGCATATCCTAATACATCCTTGCAAAGAAAGGGAAAGAAATTTGAATGGATAGAGGAATGTGCAACAAGTTTCTAGAAATTGAAGCAGTTGTTGACAAATGATCTAGTTCTCAAGATTGCAAATCCAAATAAAGAGGTCATGGTGTGTACAGATACTTGCAAAAGAGGACTTGTTGGATTCCTGATGTAGGAAGGATAGGTGGTATGTTATGAGTCAAGGAAACTAAATGAGCACGAGAAAAACTATGTGACTCGTGATCTTGATTTGGAAACTAGTATTCACGCCTTGAAGATGTGGAGGCACTATCTTCTTGGCAGGAGGTTTGTGTTGATGGGAAATCACAGTGGGATGAGGTATCTGTTTGAAAAAACCGAATTTGAATTCTAGGAAATCTAGATGGTTGGCTACCCTTATTAAGTTCGAATTTGAGATCATATACATTAAATGAAAGGAGAATAGAGTTGCAGATGTTCTTAGCAGGAGAGTGCAGTTAAACCATGTTTCATTTATGGGTTCATATAGGATATATTTATATGATAAAATATTACAAGCATGATAACAAGATGACGAGTACAAGGAGCTTATACATAGGTTACAACAGAGTACATGTGATTAGGATGTGGACTATCATATCACGAAAAATGGCTTGGTGATATTCAGGGATAGGATCTATGTGCCAGATGATAGTGAGCTCAAGAATATTATCTTGGGTGAGTTTTGTAGAAATTATGCCAATGGATTCAATATGATCTTGTGACATACTAAAACAAGATACTGAATCCTTATACAATATTTGTGGAACATAAGATATTATTGGGGAAAGAAACTTCTCAAAACCTCGCTATCATATATTTCATAAAGTCAAGGAATCATGAAATAATACAATTCATTATTTCTCACAAGAATCTCTTGCACTCTACCAATCATCTCACACTGATCTAGGAAAAATTGGACAAACACTTAGCCAATTCCTTGCCTTCCTCCAGATTTCCTTGCTCACGCAATCCCTAAATGAATAGGTCCCTATTAAATAGGAAATTTAGTCTTCCTTGATTGCACAATCCATCAAGGCCTTCTCGTGACTTTATAATTGAACCCAGGAAATTTTATAATAATACAGCTAATAGTTATGTTCTCTTTAACCTCTGTCTCAACTAGGTCTTCGTCAGAACTGACATGCATGAAAATATTAATTGTGAATCATCAATTATTTGATTGATCACTACTTGTGAATTAAATTGAATTTAATTCATTGGACCTCTCACTTATTCATCACTTAGTTAGAATTAGTTAAATTGATTTTAACTCAATTAATTTGAGTTAACTGATTACACCCACACCACACTAGTGCTACAACTACAACTAGACCCCCAAAATATTAGAACCACTCTACATGCCTCATCTTAGACCCTCAACTCAAAATTCTTGAGCTAACTCAGTATTCATGACTTAGTTAACTGATACAAGCTGTTATGAGATGAAATTACAATTTATTTAAGGTAAAAATAAATTAGATTCCCACATTTAGCACTAATGTGTAATTGAATTCCTCACTAATGTGTGACTAGAATCCCACTCTAGTATGTGGTGCATTTTCTTGTTGAATTGCAACACTCCCTCTCAACAAGAAAGGGATTATTAGCTACCCCAATCCTGCCACTGTGGTATTAGAATTTTCTCTTTGCCAGTGCCTTCGTCAAGATGTCAGCATCTTGATCCTCTGTGGGAATGTACTGCAACAACATAATGCACTTCTAAACACAATCTTTGAGATGGTGGCACCGGATATCAATATGCTTAGACCTGTCATGGAATACCAGATTAATCAAGAGTTTTATGCAGCTTTGGTTATCACAATGTATCACCATCGGATCCATCTGATGACCAAACAAACCAATAAGTATCTCCCTCATCTATATGGCCTCGCATGTAGCGTGACTAGACGCCATGTCCTCTGCCTCTGCTGAACTGAGTGAAAATGATATCTATTTTCTGTTGTACCAAGAAATTGTTGTTGATCCTATGCTGAAGATGCCCCTTGATGTGCTCTTCCTGTCTAATGGTCTGCCTACCCAATCTAAATCATTGAAGCCTTGAAGCTTCACAACCTTTGTCCATCTGTACTATAATCCATACTCTGTAGTTCCCCTGATATATCTTGAAACATGCTTCCCCACCTTCCAAAAGGGCTTGGTAGGCTTAAACATGGCTTGAATAAGTTGGATAAATGTGTAGCATATGTTTGGTCATGTGTTCACCAAATACATAAATGTACCCACAAGTTGCATGCAAACAGTAGCATCCACTACCTCACCTGAAGTAGCATCCTCCTTCCTCCAGTTTCCTGCAAGAGGAGTCTCCATGGGTTTTCTTCCCTCCATGTGGATCTTCCTTAGAATCTCCTTGGCATACTTTCCCTATGATACAAATAGCTCCCAATCTCTTTGCCATATTTCCAAGCCAAGGAAATAATGCAAGAGCCCCATGTCCTTCATCTCAAATTCTCTTGCAAGGTCCTCTTTGCAATAATTTATGAGTTTCTCATCATTTGTCAGTATCATATCATCTACATAAATTACAATAATCAAATTCTTACCATCAACCACAATATCATATAGGTTCACATCTGCTTCACTCTTTGTGAATTCCCAGTGTACCAAGAAAAAGGTGGTTGCTTCAGCCCATACAATGCTCTCTTGAGTCTGCACACATGCAAATTCCTTTCTAAGGTATCAAAATATTCTTTCTTCTCAATGTACACTTCTTCCTTAAAAACTCCATTGATAAAAGTTGTTTTTACATCCATTTGATGTATTTTCCATCCCATCTATGCTAAGAGTGCAATGATGGATCTAATTGATGAGTACCTTGCAAATGGTGCAAAATTATCCTCATAGTCAATCCCATCTACCTGTGAGAATCCTTTGGTCACAAATCTAGCCTTTTGTTTCTCCACACTCCCATTTACTGCTTGCTTCACCTTATATATCCACATGGATCCAACCACTGACTTCCCCACTAGTCTTGGAATCAGTTCCCATGTAATATTTTTGATAATGGAGTCATAATCCTCAACCATGGCATTAACCGATACTGGTTGCTGCACTTCTTCCTCAAAAGAGGACGTTTTTGTCAAAATGCATTGGCTCATAAGATCCAGGTATAAAATATACTTGTCTGGGGACCTTCTTTGCCTGCATTGTGATGTAGGTGAACCTACATCCTTTGTCGCATATAACATCAATCTGCCAACCTCTCTAGTGTGCTTCCTACCACTTCTGGTGGATGGATCTGCATGAGTGGTTTCTACCACTCTTTGTTCCTTTTCTTGTGGATTCTACACATCTTGAGGTTCATCCTTTGGAACTAAGAGATCCTCTTCTTCATGCAAGTCAAGCTCCCTCTCAAGGGACAATCTACTCATCAAATTTCACATCTCTCCTGACAACTGTCATCCTATGTGCTAGAAAATACACTCAATATTTGTGGGGAATATCTGTGTACCCCATAAATACCCCAACCTTTGTTATTGGTTCTAGCTTCTTCCTGGCATCTTTGGTCACATGGAAATAGATAGGTGAGCCAAAAATGTTAAAATATGAAACATCCAGTTTCTTACCTAAAAAAGCATCCAGTGGTGTACTCATGCCAAGTATCCGATGAGGACTACAGTTCTGCAAAACTACTGTTGTGTTGCATTCTTTTGCCCACAGATGAAATGGTAGGCCATAATCATGTAACATAGCTTGTGCTACCCCTACAATCGTTCTATTATTTCTTTTTGCAACCTTGCTCTATTGTGGGTTATGAGGTGAAATCAATTCTCTATGAATTCCTTCTTTGCTGTAGAAGTTCTTGATATCATTAGAGATATAATCACCACCATTGTCACTCCTTAGAGCCTTCACCTTCTTCCCTATATCTTTCTCTACCAGTGCTTTGAACTCACAAAACTTGGAGAACGCCTCATCTTTATTCTACATCAAGAAAATCCAACACTTTCTAGAAAACTCATCAACAAAAATCACATAATACATGTGCTTTGTCATGGAAGCAATTGAGAATGGTACACACATGTTTGAGTGAACTCTCAAGGATTGGCACTGATTGGTTCTCCTTCCCATGAAAGGTGGCCTTTGTATACTTCTCCATAGTAAAACACTTGCATGTGTTTGTCTGCGCAAGTATACCCTTTGGAAGCCCTGTAGAAATTTGTTGCATGATCCTCAAAGAACTGTGGTGTGGATGAACGAACCTACCGTGCCATAACTCACTGGTATCTCGACTCACCACCTCATCTACTTTACTGCTCAATGTTGTGCGGCCATTTAAATCAAGTTTTTAGAGGTTCTTCACATGAACCCCTATCTTCTTTACCTTTCATGTGGCTTTGTGATGAAGGAACACCTTTCCCTCACTGAAAACCACATTATATGCAAGATCCTCCAACATAGAAATTGAAACTAAATTATTTTTCAAACCTAGTACATGAATGACATATTTTAATATGAAAGGTTTACCTGACTCTCTCTGTAAAGTAACTATACCAATCCTGACAGCGTTATACCTCCCGTCATCACCCATATTGATGTGCATATGAAGATCCTTCTCCTCCAAGCTACTAAAGAGTTATTTGTTTCTATTCATGTGTAAATATGCTCCACTATCCAAGTACCACATAGATCCCATCAGAGTTGAAACCGTGAATGCAATGAGAGAGAGTTCCAAATCAAACTGTGAGGCAAAAGCTTCACCCGCTGTAGCTCCCGGAGCATTCTTTTTCTTCTTATTCTTTTGTGGACAATTTGTGGCATAGGGTCCACGATCATGATAGTTGAAACCTTTCACCTTTGACATGTCTCGTTTCTTGCCTTCTTTTATGGTCTCGGATTTGAAATGGAACTTCTTCTGTTTCCCATTGTTTTCCTTGCCATCTAAGGCATAATTTTCCTCATCATCAGTCTTGGATGAGGATCCATCCCTGGTAATCCGTCGAAACTCTTCTTGTACCAAATCCGACCATAGTCGCTCCCATTTTGGTAACTTCTCCCTCCCATTCACAAAGTCATGGTAACTATTCCAGCTCTTGGAAAGGCTTAGAAGTTCTACGCTCACCAAGTCATCATCAGCCACAGTAATCCCAACATTTCCAAGCTCATTTATTCATTGAGTGAACTTGGTCAGGTATTTATGGATTGTGTCGCCCTTCTCCATTGTGATTTTCTTGAGCTTGTCCTTGAGTGAAAAATTCCTGTGATCACTGATGCTTTGAAACATATTTGTCAAGGCCTTCCACATATCATATGGAGTTTCCTTTCCATGGATACTCGAGACAATATGATCTCGAACTCCCTCTAATAAGATCCTCGTCGCCTTTGAAACATTATTATTCCATGCTTCAATTTGCGCAACATCTGCTTAAGCGGGTTTAGGAATATCACTATCAATGAACTCATTTAGACAATTATTCTCCAATACTGTCTCGATCCTGCCCTTCCATGAAATATAGTTCGAATTTCCCTCGAGTGCATATTCGAGTCTCAAGCCAGTGAAAGACATCCTGGTTAGTTGCTAGGTCGAAAGAATTAATCTGCAAATTTGAATCATGTTCAACATAAACTCAATTTATTCTCTTCTATTGTGATTATTGATGCTATGATACCATGTAGAAATTATACCAATGGATTCAATCCGATTTTGTGATGTACTAAAACAAGATATTGAATCCTTCTACAATATTTGCAGAATATAAAACATGATCGCTCAATCACATGCAAGCAAGATAAAGAAGTAAATCAATCACACCACACAATATATTCTTGGGGAAATAAACTACTCAAAACCTCACTATCATATATTGTATAAAGTCAAGGAATCATGAAACAATACAATTCATTATTTCTCACAAGAATATTTTGCACTCTACCAATCATCTCACATTGATCTAGGAAAAATTGGACAAACACTTAGCCAATTCCCTGCCTTCCTCCAGATTGCCTTGCTCATGCAATCCCTTGAGAAATAGGTCCATATTAAATAGGAAATTCAGACTTCCTTCATTGTGCAATCCATCTAGGCATTCTCATGACTTTATAATTGCACTCGGGCAATTTTCTAATAACACAAATGATAGTTATGTTCCCTTTAACCTTTGTCTTAATTAGGTCTTCATCAAAACTGACATGTATGCAACTATTTAATAGTGAATCATCAATTAGCTGATTGAACACCACTTTTGAATTAAATCTAATTTAATTCACTAGACCTATTACTAATTCATCACTCAATTAGAACTAGCTAAGTTGATTTTAACGCAATTAATTTGAGTTAACTGACTACGCTCACACTAAACTAGTGCTACAACTGCCACTGGACCCCCAAAATATTATAATCACTCTACATGCCTCATCTTAGACCCTAAACTCAAAATTATTGGGCTAAATCAGTATACATGACTTAGCTAACCGATACAAGTTGTTAGGAGATGAAAATACAATTTATTGTCCAATTTATTTAAGGGAAAAATAAATTAGACACCCACATTTAGCACTAATGTTTAACTGAATTCCTCGGCAATGTGTGAATGGAATCCCACACTAGTATGTGTTGCATTTTCTTGTTGGATTTCAAAAATTTTCAAGTAAAGCCATATTTAGGTTACCCAAGATATCAGAAAACATTGATAATTTTGAAGAAGTTCTACTATTGGCTGAATCTAAGGAAGGAAGTGGCAGAGTTTTTGGCTAAATGCTTGGATTGTCAATAGGTTAAGGCAGAGTGTTAACATCTAGGCATTGTTTCACAACCTATTATAATTCCAAAGTGGAAATGGGAGGTCATTTTAATGGATATTATTATATGTTTTCCCAGGACATCAAAGCAACACGATTCCGTCATGGTTGTGGTTGACATGTTGAGCAAGGTAGCTCACTTCATTCCAGTGAAGACTACTTATTCAGCTAGTGAGGTTGCATAGGTCTTCATCAAATAGAGAGTATGTTTCCATGGTGTTCCGAGGAATATTTTGTCAAATAGAGATGCTAAGTTCACTTCCACGTTTTGGAAGGAGTTGTTTGCAGGTTTGGGTACAGAGTTGTCCTTCAGTATAAATTATCATCTGTAGATTTATAGACAAATAAAGAGGGTCAACAAGGAACTGGAGGACATGTTGAGGATGTATTTCATGCATCAGTAGAGGAGGTAGGAGGAGTACCTTCCATTGGTTCAGTTTGCTTACAACAATGGGTATCAACATTAACTGAGGATGAGTGCATTTGAGGCACTATATGAGTTGATTTGTAACACTCCCATCAACTAGAGTGATACAGTGAACACGATGCTTATTGGACCGGACATGTTGGAAAAGATAGAACAAGAAATGAAAGTTATAAAGAATAATCTAAAGGAAGCGCGGGATAGACATAAGATCTATTCAGATCAACATAGGGCATTTAAGGAGTTTTAGGTTGGGAAGCATGTGTACTTATGCATCAAGCCCAAGAGGAGCTCCTTGAGGATTGGATCGTGTGCCATGTTCGAACCTCAATATTTCAAGCCTTTTGAGATCCTTGAGAGGATTGGACCAGTGGCCTAGAGACTTGAATTATCCCTGACAGTGAATTTCCATGATGTTTTCCATGTTTCATTTCTTAAAATATATGTAAATTATGTTGACCATGTGATTGATTGGTGTGTATTATAGTTGGAGCTAGAAGGAAAATTCCAGGAGGAACCTCAGTGCATATGGCAGTGGAAACAACTCATGCTTCGAAACTAAGAAATCGAGCAAGTTAAAGTGCATTGGAAGCACTTTGGGCCCAATGAAGAAACATGGTAGATGGATGGTTAGATGTGGGATATGTATCCTTCATTATTTTTTAGTGGAGTTAAATGCATTTTTGGTATATGCACATATTTATGTATGGTTTCCATTGAAAATACTATGATGAGCTAGGTTATAAATCTCCAATAAGCGGTATGGTTGTCATGGTTGTCACGATGATTTTTTCTTTTGAGTATGTTTTTCATTGTAAATAATGCAATGAGCTAAGTTATAAATCTCCATGAGTAGTATGTTTTGGTTTTAAGCAGTTTTTCTTGTTGTAGGTGTCATAAAACATTGACGATGGTGTTCCCCCAAGGGGAGGGTTGTAACATACCCGGGTTAAAAGTTCATGTAATAAAGTTAATAAAGGAAAAATAAGAACAATGTCATGGGACATATATTCCAAGCTGAATGTTGGGAAATTATCCTATTGGGAATCACTTGTTGTTTATTATAGGGAAATTGGAAAAGGCAATGGAAAAGGCTTTGAAAAGGAAAAAAAACCATTTTTGGAATTTTATTTATGAAAATAAAGGAAATTAGGATAAAAGGAAGGTGAAATGTCACAGGTTGTATGTGAGGAGGAAAATGAAGTAAAATAGAGGAAAAATGAAGAAATTAGAAGCATCAATGATAAAAATGATTCATAGGATCAGTTCACATCTTTTGGTTAGTGATCCTTCTGTTAGTATTGTTTTGAAATTGGTTTCAGAGAGGAGAAAGCAAGAAAACAAGCAAAAGAAAGAAAAGACCAAGCAAGGAAAGGTTGGATCAAGTAGCTTCAGTAGGAATACTTGCATGTAATAGGTTGTATGTATGATTTCCCAGTTCATTTTTGCATGTATGGTTTATGAATTTGTGTATTTGGTTCATTTGTTGTCATTGACATGGTTTTTTCTGGTTTGAAAGTGGTTTCAACCTTTCTTTACCATTTCTAGATAGCCATGGTGTGATGGGATTCATTCTTGGTTGAGCTTTGGATCGTTGGAAGGTTTTGGATCTGGGTGAAGTGGTCTCAAGAAAAACCCCAAGGGTTGGTGGTGGAGATGTTTTTCTCTGAGAAGAACTCAATAGGTGGGTGGAGACAGGAAAATTCCTCAATGGATGGTGAAGGAATTCTGAGGCATCTAACCTCTTTTTGGTTTTCTGATCTCAGGACTGGTTTAGGTGAGATCACAGTAGTGTGAGGGTGGAGGTGGTTTAACATATGGATTCCCTTTATTATTTATGTATTGGTTTATCCCATGAGATACCACATTCATGCTTGGATTATTGTGCAAGGGTGATTAGGTGAAATAAATATTTGGTTCAACTCAATTTATGTTCAGGTGGTACGTGGAAGCCCCTGACTTGGTTGGATTTTTCATATGATTGATAAGAGCTCTTTTACCTTGTGATTCATGAGTTAGTACACTTGTTATTTTTTTGGTAGTTTAGACTAATCCTAATCTTTCCATTTTTTTCTCCTCCCATCCCACCCACTGGTTTTGAACCGGTGACCTTGCATACAGAGCGCCTTAATAGTGCACCCCATCACATATTTATCTACATCGCATGGGCAAGTGAGTACACTTTTTATTATGTGGCTTTAATGGATATTATATCATTATTATTTATCTCGTTATAAGCATGGTTTTATGAAAGATTCAAGTTGTGGCTCTTTTCATGCTTTTACTTGTAAGTGAATGGTTAATGAATGCATGACCTAATAGGTGTTATTGCAGATATTGTGAGAGAGAATTAGACCTTCTTGATGTTTCTCAGATAAATTTTATATCTCTATGTTCATATATGCATTCATGACCTGTATATTTCATGTTTACTATGTGTTTTATGGAATGAATGTCATGGTTAGGCCTTCTTAGGTCATGTCCTTGATTAATTTTTTGTTAAAGGCTTTGTCCTTGTGTCATTTATCATTCTAGAAAGTTTTTCCAAGTTCTAGGTAGTGGTCTGGAGACTACCCTGAAATTTTTTCTTAAATCCTGCGGTCACTGGCACAAAACTGGTTGAAAGCGACTACAGTCGCACCCTTGCAGTGGTTATGCATGTTACTCTAAGATTTCAGTTGCATGGATGCATGCTTGTGCATGCGACTGGGAGTTCATATAAGTGCAAACACAAGTTAACTCAGGGTTTGAGCACCTGGAAGAGGGGTTTAGCCCTTGGGGGTCCTATAGCACATGAGAAAGGTCATTTAAGTCTTGGTTTGTCAACTCTATTTACTTAAGGTTATATAGGAGGTTGAGTTATGTCATAGTATCCCTCGGTTCATGTTTACCCTGGGAAGGCTTTTAAAGTGGGTAGATATGGGAGGAGGTGTTACACTATTAACACTGTAGTATCTCCTATGTTAGGGTCAGGGCCCCAAATCTCTGTCAACCAAGAGGAGCCTAATTTGGAACCTCCTGTTGGCTCAAGCCTGAAAGTCTCTGTGCATGGGGGTTCTGATAATGAGATTTTGTAGGAAGGGATTTCAAGTCCTCTCGTTAAATTCATAAATATGTTTTGGGCACTAAAAGGTGATGTCAATCAAGTTCATTACAATTTATTTGTGGGGTATGATGTGGAAATAATCAATGCAGTGGAATTGGTTGAGAAATCGTTCATAGGTAGCGAACGTGGGTGAAAAATTTGCTTGGCTACTTTTCAGGATTGGCGAGATAGGTATATTTCTCCTATTGTTTATGATGTGCCAAATATTTTTCTTTTGGTTATGGGGTGGATTCAACTTTCTTACAAGTCAAATGAGAATTTCATTCACATAGCTAAGGATGTGTGATATATCGACTCCACACCATTATTTTTAAAATTTTGGATGCCTATTTGAGTGTATGGATGAAATCCATGGTTGGTTTCATTTTCTTGGCCTTCCCTCCAAAATGTTGAATTCACAGAGATTTACGAATTTGGGGAATGCTATGGGTCATTTTCAAGATGCAGATTATTCCTTCCTTGAGACTCGAGATACATTTGTAGCAAGGGTGTTGGTATGCTTGAATTTGCAGAAAACACTTCATGCCACTATGAATATTGGGAAGGGGGAGTTTAGAAATATCTAATTAGATTTAACTGATATTGTAATGTACTACAAAAAAATACTTAATCAATTCTACATATTTTCAAAACCAATTACGATCGCACAATCCCATAAACAAGTAAGAGAAAGAATAGCAATCGCACAACACAAAGATGTATCTAGGTAAAGCCTCAACTAAAAATCCCTTTATATGTATATTGAATTAAGTCAAGAACATGAAACAATACAATGTTATTTCCCTTCCTCAAAAACGTTTGCACTCTGCTGACTGTCTCACACATATCTAAGAAAGTTTGGTCCAATATTTAACCACATCCTTGCCTCTTCTTGGCCAGCCTTGTTGATGCATTCATGGGCTAATTGAGCCCATATTAATTAGGAAAATCCTATCAAATGATTTCACAATACATCCAAGGCATCCTGAGGACCTCATGCATGACTTGTACAATTTTCTAATTATACAACTGATAGTTCTCTTCCCTTTAGCTCCAATCTCAATTGGGCCTTCCTTAGAACTATCATGCAACAACTATTTATAGTGAATTATGAGTTATTTGATTGATCACTACATGTGATTTAAATCAGATTTAATTCACTAGACCTATCACTAGATCATATCTTAGTTAGGACTAGTTAAACTGATTTTGACTTAAATAATTGAGTTAATTAATTACAACTCAAAATAAACTGCAAATGGATACCCTAAAACTTAGAGAGAACTATACATGCCTCTATTTTGAACCTCAACTCGAATTGACTGAGCTAACTAAGTCTTTGTGACTCAGTTAACACTTACAAGTTTTCATGTGATGTGGAATTACAATTTACTTCTACTTTAATTAAGGGGAAATTAAATTAGAAGCCCCCTTGGGGTGCCATTCTTGTTTCCAATTTCAACACCCTCTCAACAAGAAAATGATTGTTTAATACCTTGATCTTGTCTCTATGAAACTAAAATTTTCTTCTTGACAGTGCCTTCGTCAAGATGTTTGCATCCTTCTCCGCCATGGGGATGTACTCTAATGATATAATCTATCTCTACACATAATCTCTGAGATGGTGATACCATATATTAATATGCTTGGACCTGTCATGAAAAATTGTATTAACCAAGAGTTTGATGCAACTATGCTTATCACAATAAATCTCCATCGGATCCATATGTCGACCAAACAAACCAACAAGTATATTCCTCATCCAGATGGCATCACATGCTTCCTGACTGGCCACCATGTACTCCGCCTCTGCTGAAATGAGTGCAATTAATATCTGTTTCCTGATGTACTAGGAAACTATTCTTGATCATATGTTGAATATGCCCTCTAATGTTCTCTTCTTGTTGGATGGACTCCCTTCCCAATCTGCATATGTGAAGCCTTGAAGGTTCACTCCCTTTGTATTTTTGTACCATATCCCATACTCTGTAGTGCCTCTAAGGCATCTCAAAACATGCTTTCCTCCTTTCCAAAATATCTTGGTAGTATTAACCATAGCTTGGATAAGTTTTTTAACCGCATATTATATGTTTGGTCGTTTGTTAACCAAATACATGAGTGAACCCACAAGTTTCTAGAAAACAATAGCATCTGCTACTTCGCCTGAAGTAGCATCCTCCTTCCTCTAGTTTCCTGCTAGAGTTGTCTCCATGGGTTTGTTTCCCTCCATGTGGAACTTCCTGAGGATCTCATTGCATACTTTCCCTAAGATAAATAAATATCCCCGTCTCTTTGCCATATTTCCAATCCCAGGAAATAGTGCAAGAGCCCCATTTCCCTCATCTCAAATTATCTTGCAAGATCCTCTTTGCAAGACTTGATGAGTTGTTCATCACTTGTCAGTATAAAATCATCGACATAAAGTACAATGATCGAAATCTTACCTTATACCACAATATGATAAAGGTTCACATCTTCTTCACTCTTGGTGAAGCCCAACCTGGTGAAATAACTATGCTCCTAGTGTACCAAGCACGAGGTGCTTGCTTCAGCCCATACATTTCTCTCTTGAGTCTGCACACATGCAATTCCCTATCGAAGGTATCAAAACCTTCTGGCTGCTCAATGTACACATCTTCCTTAATCACCCCATTAAGGAAGGTTTTCTTTACATCCATTTGATGTATCTACTATCCCATCTGCATTGAGAGTGCAAGGATGGATCTGATTGATGAGTACCTTGTGACTGGTGCAAAGTTCTCATCATAATCCATCCCCTCCAACAGAGAGAACCCTCTGGCCACAAAACTAGCCTTGCGCTTCTCCACACTCCCATCTATTGCTTGCTTCACCTTGTAGATCCACCTAGATCCTACAACTGACTTCCCCTATGGTCTTGGGACAACTTCCCATCCACTGTTTCTGATAATGGAGTCATAATCCTTAGCCATGGCATCAACCCAAATTTCTTGTTGCATTGTTTCCTCAAAAGAGGATGTCTCTATCTCTACACCTTCACTCATAAGAGCCATGTATCTAGTGTATCACTTTGGGGACCTTCTCTTCATGCGTTGTGATGTGGGTGTTCCCACATTCTCTCACATCTAGCAAAAACCTGTCATCCTCTCTGGTGTGCTTCCTTTTTGTCTCAGGATGTCTTTGCATAAGTGGGTGCTTCCACTCTTTGCACCTCTTCTTGTGGATGCTCCACCTCTTGAGGTTCTTGTTTTGGAGCCAAGATCTCCTCAACTGCATGCAAGTAAAGCTCCCTCTCAAGGGAAATTCTCATGGCCTTCTCTTCATCGAATTTCACATCTCTTCTGGACACTGTCATCATGTGTGTTGGAAGGTAGACCTGATATTTTTGAGGTGTATCAGTGTACCCCAAAAATATCCCCAACTCAGTTGTTGGCTCTATATTATTCCTAGCATATTTGGGAAATAAACTGATGAGCCAATAAATTTAAAATACGACACATATGGTCTCTTACTTGAAAAATATTCCTCTGTTTTACTCATCCCAAGTATCCGATGAGGAATTATGTTCTGCACAAATACAATTGTATTACATGATTCTACCCACATGTGTAATGATAGGCCCTGATCATGCAACATAGCCTGTGCTGCTCCCACAACATTTGTTTTCTTCCTTTCTGCAACCCCATTTTGCTGTGGGTTATGAGGTGCTATCAATTCCCTTCAGATTCCTTCTAAAAGCACATAAATTCTTGAATTTGTTACAGAAATATTCTCCACCATTGTCGCTCTTTAGAGCCTTCACCTTCTTCCCTGTATATTTCTCGACAAGAGCCTTGAACTCAAAAAAAATGGAGAACATCTGATTTTTCTTCTGTATGAATAAAATCCAACACTTGCATGAAAAAGCATCTAAAAAAATCAGATAAGACCTGTGTCTTTTTGTGGAATTTTTCAAGAATGGTCCACACACGTCTAAGTGAACTCTCTCAAGGATTTCCTTTGCTCAAATTTTCTTATCGTGAAAGGTGGCTTTGTTATACTTCCCCAATGTACACCCTTTGCATGTATCGCTCTATGCAAGTGCACCCTTTGGATTTCCTGTAGAATTTGTTGCATGATATTCAAGGTTTCATGGTGTAGATGGCCTAATATCTTGTACCATATCTCACCAATGTATCGTTTCTCCATCTTATTTGCTTTCGTGCTTAAGGAAACACAGTCTTCTACATCTAATTTGTAGAGGTTCTTTACTTGAACCCCAATATTATTTTCTTGTCCTATGGCTTTGTGATGAAGGAATTCCTTTCCATTACTGAATATCACATCATAGCCATGGTCTTCCAACATAGAAAAAAAAACCAAATTCTTCTTTAAACTAGGAACATACATGACATCTTTAATGTGAGAGGAGTACCTGACTCCCTCTGAAATGTAACTGTAACTATTCCAGTAGCACTATACCTCTTGTCATCTCCCATCTCATTGTGCATCTGGAGATCCTTCTCCTCCAAGTTATTGAATAATTCTTTGTTGCCTGTCATATGGAACTAATCTCCATTATCTAAGTACCACACTGAACCCATCATTGATGAAACCATGCATGCGATGAGGGTGAAATCCATCTTGAACTATGAAGGAAGTGCTTCACCGTCCACTCCTCTTGAGGAATTATTGTTGTTCTTCTTATGTGGACACTTTGTATCATAGTTTCCAAGCTCATGACAGTGAAAACATTTTACCTTTGACAAGTCTCGCTTCTTGCCCTCTTGATTGGAATCTGATTTGGAATGGGATGCATTCCTTTTCCCTTTATTTTCCTTTCCAGCCAAGGCACAATTATCCTCATCATCAGCCTTTGATGACGATCCATCTCTAGTGTTCCACCTAATCTCTTCTTGTACCAAGTCAGACCACAATCGATCCCACTCTGGTATCTTCTCCCTCCCATTCAACAAGTTCTAGTAGTTATGCGAGCTCTTCCGAAGGCCTATAAGTGATAGGCTCAAAAAATCATTTTTGGAAACTATCACCCCAACACTTCCAATTTCATCATGACATTGAGTGAACTTCATCAAGTATTTTTGAATCGTGTCACCCTTCTCCATCTTGATTTTTCTGAGCTTTTCCTTCAGCGTCAGATTCATGTGGTTGTTGCTATTCTGAAACAATTTTTTTAAGGCCTTCCACATAGTATATGGAGTTTCCTTTCCATGGAGGTTTGAGACCATATGATGTCAAAATCCTTCTAACATAATCCTTATTTCCTTTTCTACATTCTTCTTCCATGCATCAAGAAGTTGAGCATATGCTGTTGCGGGATGGGGAATATCATTGTCTATGAATTCCTTCATTTTTTTTTCCTCCAACACTTCCTTCATCTTATCCTTCCATGTTATTTAATTCGAATTACCCTCAAGGAATATTTGAGTCTCGATCTAGATAAAGGCGTCTTAATCTTCTACTGGTACTGAAGAATAAATCTGTAAATTTGATTCAAATTTTGAAAACAAACTATGGTTCTTCTATTTTGTAGTGATTCCTGCTCTGATACCATGCAGAAATATCTAAATAGATTCAATTGATATTGTAATGTACTAAAAAAAATTTATTGAATAAATTATACAAATTGTAGAAACCAATTACGATCACACAATCACATAAACAAGTAAGAGAAAGAATTTCAATCGCATAACAAAAGGATGTATCTGGGGAAAGCCGTAGCTAAAAACCTCGCTATTTGCATATTGAATTAAGTCAATAATATGAAACAATACAATGTTATTTCCCTTCCTGAGAAACCTCTGCACTCTGATTACTGTCTCACACTGATCTAAGAAAGTTTAGTCCAATTTTAACCAATTCCTTGCCTCTTCCTAACCAACCTTTCTCACGCATTCTTGGGCTAACTAAGTCCCTATTAATTAGTAAATTTCCATCAATAGATTGCACATTAAATCCAAGGCATCGTGATGACCTCATGCATGACCTGTAAATATTTCTAATTATACAATTGATAGTTCTCTTCCCTTTAACTCAAATCTCAACTGGGCCTTCCTTAGAACTTACATGCAACAACTATTTATAGTGAATTATCATTTATTTGATTGATCACTGCATTTGAATTAAAACAAATTTAATTCACTAGACTTATCACTAGCTCATCTCTAAGTTATAACTAGTTAGACTGATTTTAACTCAAATAATTGTATTAACTAATTACAACTCAAAATAAACTGCAACTGGACCCCCTAAAACACAGAGAGAATTCTACATGCCTTTATTTTGACCCTCAACTTGAATTGACTGAGATAACTAAGTATTCTTGACTTAGTTAACACTTACAAGTTGTCATGTGATGTGGAATTACAATTACTTCTAATTTAATTAAGGGAAAATTAAATTAGAAACCCCCTTGGGGTGCCATTCTTGTTGGAAATTTAAATAGGGAGGTGCGGCTTTTACGATATGGATTACGAAGAGCTCCCATTTCATTTCAGATGGTGTCACAAACTTGGGCACTGGGAAAATAATTTAAATATCCCCTTCATGGTGTTTTCAAATGAGGGGAATAATTCAAAGAAGTAGATGAATGGCGAGGAGGCTTCAAGTGTTATTCGTGGGGATCCCTCAAATGATAGTGGATGGGTGCATGACATCGTGATTTACGTAATTTTTCTTTTAATTATTTGTAGAATATTGGCTTTCATATGGTTTCTACGGTGGGTTCTAGGTATACTTTTGTGCTTGTTATTTCCCCCCTCCATAAAAGGCCCCCTGCCCTTGGCCTCATGGGTCCTCTAGCTACACTTCTCTGTGTTCCTATGTTATTTATGGCTGCTCTAGGGGATCAGGTGAGGGAGATATTCTTCAGAATTGATATATTGTCTAGTGATCTCGGGCTCTAGGGGTCCTCCTAGTGGTCTTGTCCAAATTCCTATGCATAAAACTTCTGGTAAGGGAAGGGGGAGTAGATCAAACATTTATCTGGCAAAAGATAAGGCTTGTGTTGAGTTAGCTTCGGGTTTTCAATCATCTATATATGGGGAAATTAGAGAAATTAAATACCTTTATGGGGTTCCATTCTAAAGACACTATTATTTAATTATCATGGTTTAATTGCTAGTTCTCCAAAAAAACTAGCATTAAAGAGAAAATTTTCCTTGGTATGTCCTGATGTGATCTTTCTACAAGATACCCTTGGGGAGGGGATGATGTGGTAAAATTCTTAGAATCCTCTCTCCATTATTGGTTGTTTATTGCAAGTGATGCTCATGGAAACTCTGGAGGCTTGGCCTTGGGTTGGGATGCTCGTAATATTTAGGTTCAAAATATTTTGAGTATTCAATAGGGCTTGGGGGTGGTGGGTTACTCTTCATAATTGGATCATGTTTTCACTTTGATTAATATATATGGGCCACATGATGATCATGTTTCTTACTGGAACTTGATGTATCATAATTATTGTATGAGATCTGAGAATCTAATAATGGGTAGTGATCTGAATTTCTCTTTAAGTGATGTAGAGTCTTGGGTTCCTTGTACGAGGATGGACTCCCTTACCAACTTATTTTCACATAATATTTCAATTTGTCAATAAATTTATATTTCCCTGGTGCATTTTAAACCCACCTAGAGTAATCAAAGAGTGGGGCGAGATCATGTGGCTAAGAGGATAAAAAAATTCTTAGTGGTTGAGTGTATGCTTCAATCCTTCCCTCTTATTTGGAAATGGGTTGACTTGGGTGGTTTATCGAATCACCTCCCTATTTTTTCTGGAGATTAAAGGTAATTCCCACAATCCTTCCAAAAATTTTAAAATTAATTCAAACTGGCTAAAAGATGAGGATTTTATTGTTCTGGTTAAACAAAATTGTTGGCCTTATGATGGCATGCTTGGTGTTTCTATTACAGGACAATTTGAATGAAATTTTAAACACATTAAATATTTGGTAAAGGATTGGGTGATTTTTTTTCATAGGTAGGAGAAGGAGCTATGTGTTTTTTAACACAATATTGTGAATTTATCTAATCTAGGGCCTAATGAGTTTCATTTTCACGAGTCTTGTGAGGATTATCATAGACTATTGGCTAGAAGAAAGGAGATCTTGGTCAAGAAGAATGAGACTTGGAGTTTCAAAAGAAAGGCTATTTGGTTAGAAAGTTCCGATGAAAACTTCAAATTATTTCATCAATATGCTAAGGACGAGAAGATCCAAAATACTATTTGTGGGATGAAGGATGAGGAGGGTTGTGAGGTTTCAAATTTTGATGGGCTTGCTGATATGGGTGTCACACATTTCATAAACATTTTTCAAGATCCTCTAAGGGTTAATATTATTGAGATTATTCAGGTGGCACATTTATTCCCTCTCTTTGTGGATGATAATGAGAATTAGGAGTTGATAGAGGATGTTTTTGAAGGGGAACAAAAATCACCCCTAGATAGTTTCAAAAATGATAAGAGTTTGGGTCTAGATGGTTGGGCTACAAAATTCTTCTAAGATTTTTTCGAGTTTATTAGTTCCGATTTTCTTTGGGTTGTGAATGATTATTGTCGTGAAGGCTAGGTCCTCCTTGATTTCAACTCAAATTTCATTTCCATTATTATAAGGGTCAATAATCCTACCTCTTTTGAGGATTTTTACCCTATCTCTCTATGCAATTGTGTATATATAGTTATCTCAAAGGTTATTTCCTGAAGGATCAATTCCATCCTTTCTAAGGTTATTTCTTATTAAAAAATTGGGTTCCTTCTTAGGAAACAAATACATTAGGCCATTGGGGGTGGCTCAGGAGGGGTTACATAGTTTAAAGTTATTAAAGCCGAAGGGAAATTCTTTCAAAATTAACCTCTCTAAGGCATATGATCGGGCCTTAACTGGTCTTTAATTCACTTACGTCTCGTGCATGTGCACTTTGATAATCAATTCATTAACTGGATCATGGGTTGTTTGACTTATGTATCCTTTACCTTAATTAATGGTTTGGATTTGCAATTTTCCAAGCACAACAAGGTCTACGTCAAGGATACCCATTGGCACCACTTCTATTTATACTTGTTATTGAAGGGCTAAGCCTTATGATTAAGGATGCGGTTAGGTGAAGAGATTTTTAGGGTGTGGTTATTTCCAATATGTTTTCGATCACTCACTTGCTATTTTTAGATTAAATTCTTATTTTCTTCAATGGCATGACTCACGATGTGGGTGAATTGAATGGCATTTTGGGTCTATTTCGTTCTGTGACAGGTATGTTGATCAATGATAGGAAATCCTCCATTGTTGTCCATAATTAGGATCTATAGGAAATTGGTCATATTCATTCTATTTTACCTTTTGAAATTTCAAAGTTGGATTATAGTATTAAATATTTTGGTTTCCATTTAAAATTGAATTGTTATTTTCAAGCTGACTGGCAATGGTTATTGTCCAAGTTGGAGAAAGGGATCTCATGTTGGTGCTATTGGTGGTTATACCATGTGGGTAGATTAATGCTAGTAAAATTTTTGTTGGAGGAAATTCCAGTATACATGATTTCTTTGGCTTGGATTCCTAATGGCATGGTAGATAAATTTCAAAGGCTATGCTTTAAATTACTATGGCAAGGTTCAATGGAATAGTTTTTTTTTTCCCTTTAGTTTGATGAGCAGATTTGTTGTCCCTAAACTCCTTAGGGGTTAGGGTCTCAAAAAAAATTTCCTTTTCTCAAAGGCTCTTGCTACTAAATATGTTTGGTGACTTTTATCCACTTAGAGTGTATTGACAAAGGTGATTTAAAAAAAATGCATTTCTCCTATTTTACTAGATGATTGGATGTGGATGTCACACAAGCCGCGACATAATATCTATGTGGTATGGTGAGAAGTTATCAATTATTTTGATTTTTTGGCATCAGGTTTGGCCTGGTGGATTGCTAATCGCCTTATTCTACATATTGGTTATGATCTATGGCCAAGAAGTGGTAATGACCATTTAATTTCTGAGCTACTCATTAACCTCTTTCGTGGCCTGGGCATTGCTCAACTAGCCTATATTTATGCTTTTTATCATTAGAATATCTATAGGTAGGGTTGGTTGTATGGAAGTGGCATCCAATTTTCAATCAGGTTTTGAGTGGGATGGTACTAATTTTCGGATTCCTTGTGATATTCTCACATCTGAATTTGTGATTGGGTGGATGAATGGGTGTGGCCCTGTGCTTGACATGGTATTTATACACCAACATTGGGGTATTTTTCTGCTTAGTTTGGATGTCCATGTTCATGATTTGGATTGGTGGTGGGGGGTCGTGTGGAAGACAAATTTTCGATCCAAATCTAAGTTGTTGGTTTGGTCCATTAGGGTTGTTAAGCTACCTACTTGGGACATTATGAAGTGCAGGTTTAAAATTGGGTTGTGTTGGTGTGTCTTATGCAAGGACAATGTGGAATCATCGGACAATATATTTTTATATTGCCCTTTTGTTGTACATGTTTGTTATACTTGCATGTCTTTACTCGCATCATGATGCCTTTGGGTTGTGTTAATGGTTTTGCAAATCTGTCAACCAAGGGGGTCTCCCCGGTATGAAGTCCCAAATACACCTCACTCTGTTTGGAGTAGGAGCACCAAATGGAAATAAGGTCAATTTCCATTATATTTAGGTTTTTTCCTTGGGTTTTTTTAGCACATACATCTTCTCTTTGAAATTAGTCCTTTCTAAGTGTGACATTTCAGTCTGGGTCCTATAACAACATCGGTTTTCCAATTTTAAACCAGGAATGTCTCTTAATTTGACAATGTTCATCATTAAAGTATAAATAAAAATTGATGCCAAATTAAAATACAGTAAACAATGTATACCATGTCATAAGGAGCAATGTTAAATTAAAATCCTTTTAACTAGGAAATCAATATTTCAAATATTTCTAGTGAAGATCTACAAAGATGAACAAATAGAGGGTTCTTTTATTTTTTTATTAAAAAATATTGGGCTTATTACCCAATTTCCACATATATTTCAACACCAAATTCCACCAAATATCAACCAAGAATTTGACATACAAGATGATTCCCAATTATAGCGTCAAGCTACAACCAAGGGAGGAGCCCATGAGGGGCATTCCTTTTGCACTATGCCCACATGTTGAGGAATCACCGAGTTCGAATTATCCTTTTTTTTATTCATCACTAGGAATATCTTGAAGGTGTCAAGTGTTGAAAGATAAGAAGAGATGATACATGCAGTATGGTCAAAGAAAAATGACATGATTATTTCAAGATTAGTAAGTAGAAGATTGGTGATCAAAATCAAACTATTTCCATATTTTTAGGCAGAATATCAACACATAATTGAAGATTTGTTGAACAAATCAGAAATTAAAGGATTGAATATTCTATCTTAAGGCACATTCCAACAAAGGATTATTCCTAATAAAATGGATAGATCAAGCCTTCAAACATTTGAGACACCTTTCATCCTACTCCAAATTTAATTTAATTTTAGTTTATTTTTAGATTTGTTTTCCAGGAAGCTGAAATATTGTAGTTTTGTATATATTTGAGGTTTTTAATAGTTTAGGGTTTGGGATCTGAGTGAGAGACCCTATGGTATTTTGTATAAGGTTTTTATTTTTATTTTTTTAATGTCAATAAAGTTTCCATGCAAAAGGACTTGAATGATCACTCAAATATTCATGTTTCCATTTCTTATAGTTAGTTTCTCTATGAATGTTTATTTCTCCCATGATATATAGCTATAAAATCTTCAATTTTGAATGTTTTATGAATTAAAAAATTCTTCATGTGCTAGATGCTCTGTATTTTAATATTTCACCGTGTCTTTCTAGAATGATACAAAATTCATATTTGCGTGCTTTATATTAATAATTTATTTTCCTCGTTTCTGCCACTATACTACAATTGATTTATGTCTATTGAGATGTTGTATATATTGATTTTGAGAACACTAATTCATATACCCAGTCTTGCAAAATTTCTTCAATGATATATTTAACTATTATATTCATGCCCAATGGATTCACACCCTGCCCTACTAAAATATTTTTGAAACCATGATTTTCACAAAATATATAGCCATTGTATTCATTAAGAGCCAGTTGTTGTAGTGACATTGTGTTACCAAATTCAACGGAGATCCCTCTTTGGGTTTGAAGGACTAGCTCCAATCTGAAAGATTGGTTTCAGGTTACCTCAATATTTTCCTTTACAAAGTTGGGTAAAATTATGAGTGATAACAACTACAATCATTAACATAAGATATTATACAAAAAATCTTTGAAACAAGCAAGTAAACTGACACTGTGAGGCATACAATTCCAATGCATATAAGCTATTTTCATGGAAGGTAAAAGAGAGAGTACGCCTCTAAAACAAAAGTGATGGTACTATCCTAAAATAGACACACAAGAGCATGAAGGAATCATTTATTAACCTACAAATTAGTTCAAAGGATAACAACGATAATAAAAGCAAGTAAAAATGCATGTTCAATAAGACACATACCAAAGCCAACTAAATATTTAATTTTCATTAGTATATGTTAACATAAACATACACCACAAATAATGAAAGAATAATCTTACAATAATTCATGACATATGCAAAAAAATTGTGTCAGATCGAATAGCTTCATACATTAAGTGAAATTCCGAAGATATACAATTATTATGCTGCCACACTAGCCCCAATAATGGAGCATTAAGTCATTACTTCCACCTCCAAATAAAGACCTACTCTCCTATGCCAATCTAGAGAAAACAAGGTGAAAATCCACAAGTCCAAAGTCCCCTCTCTTGAGTTGTGAGGGTGTATTTATAACAAATGACGTGACTCTTCACCTCCCATTTGATTGTTGGCCTCCCTCATGAATCTTGAGCTCCTACTATGACTTTTCAAATTTCTATGTGACCTTTGAACTTCTAATGGCTATAGAAGTTCAAAGGTCACATCCCCTCATTAAATTTTTATCCCCTCATTAGTGACCTCCCTTGTATCTTCATGATAATTCTCGCATGTGTTTTATCTTCATCCTCCAAGAGCTCAGATGATATGGAGTCTTTATCGTGATTTTTATCTTTAACATTTCATCGTAACCTAGTGTCCCTTCATCTTCTCACTTGATAGTCTCTTCATATTTTCAACTTCACAAGTGTGTGCTTGTGTGAAATCCTTGGAATCCCACTTTGAGCATCATTCTTTCATGTCAAAACATAGTACCTACAAATAAAATTCACTCGTGAAAAGATCACATTAGTCTGAAAATCTCCAACTCTAAATTCGTCATCCCATGATAGAGTGCAGGGTTGAGGAGGAGGCTCAAAGATTGCATAAATCATAGTTACAGGAGGAAATGATGAAGGTTAGGTCAATGTGGTTGCACAATGTGCAATGGTTGATGGATTCAAAGAAAAAATGATGGATTTGAGGGAAGCAGTGATGTCGTGAGGCATGCTTGCTCATTGTGATTGCAAAATGTGCATTTTAGGGAAGATTGAGCCAAATGATTGCACAATTATGCAAGATAGTGAAGTAGTAAGGCCTGACTATTGAATAATATTGTGGAGTGTGCAGTGGAAGTTTTACTAGGAAAGAGAATTGTGCAGTTTCCAAGGACATGAGGCAAATATTGAGCACTCTGATTACGCAATATGTAGTCCTCGGAGGAATTTAATGCAAATTGCACAGTTCTAAGAGGAAAGGGTGCTTCACTGTGGCTTAATACTATGTAGCTCATAGTTCCAGGAGGAAATTAACAAGATACAAAGATGATCCATTCTTTTAAAATTATCCTAAAAACAGAAAATAAACATTAGCAAAATCATAAAACATAAAACATATATACACAAAGATTTTTCCCCTCCATCCCAAATCGGGACTACCAGCTTGATTTTTTATTATATTCCTTTTAGTGTTATAACACATATATACACATGTCGAAGCGTTCATAAACCACAATACATTAAATTTGGATTAGAACATAATCGTAGTTCCCTTGACCGCATCTACAAAATACTAGCGGTAGAAAACCATCATGCTCAAAAACCATGTGCAATCCCATGCACAAGATCATAGCTGGGTCCGCCCACCTAAAATAGGTTAAAAAAAAAATAAAATTCCTTGGGCGCTGCCCCGGGGGCTACCCACCCCCTGCAAACCCCTATAAAAGGGGGATTATCGCACCCCTTTCCTGCTTCTAGTAGTGGAAAGAATATAACAAAAACCCAACATTCTTCCACTTGTTCTTTTCTTTCCACAAGGGGGCCATAGGATAGCTTAGTCATTGGTCCATCCCTGCAATGGACATTGTTTCTCTCAACCAAGAGAACTTGTCAATGCTCAGAGACATCGCCAATGCATCTGCAACATTCTTCAAAGTGTCCACTTTTATCAGCAACACATTTTTATCCTCAACCATATATCTCACAAATTCATACTGAACATAAATGTGCTTTGCCTTTGAATGATAAGAAGGGTTCTTAGCCAAGAAAAATGCACTTTTCCTATCACAGTCTATCCTTATAGCTTGTTGCACCAACCCCATACTTGAACAAATCTCTGCAACCAAACTACTTTCTTGCTTGCATGAGTGGCTACCATGTATTATTCCTTTGTAGTTGAAAGAGACACTATAGATTATATTTTACTCATCCAAATGACTGCACCTCCAAATAGGCTATACACATACCCACTTGTAGATCTTCTTTGGTCTAGATCTCCAGCCCAGTTTGCATCAACAAAACTACGGATGTCCAAAAATCTGTTCAATCCTAGTCTTCCCTGATAGCACAAACCATAATCACTAGTGCCACACAAATATATGAAAACCCGCTTCATTGTTGTCCAATGCGCTTTCCCTGGTTTTGACATAAACCCACTCAATACTCCCACTGCATGTGAATTCTCTGGTCTAGTACAAACCATTTCATACATCAAGCTAACGACTGCACTTGCATATGGAACATAAGAAATATCCTCCTCTTCTACTTGTGTCTTGGGACACTGTTCAGCAGATAGCTTTACACCTACAAGAATAGGAAGCTTCACCAGTTTACTATCTTGCATATTGAACCTCTCTAATATTTTCTCGACATACTTCCTTTGGTTTAACCATAGCTTCCTCTTTTCCTGATATCTCTTAATTTCCATGCCCAAAATATATTTTGCAACACCAAGATCCTTCATGTCGAATTTAGAGAACAAGTGGGTATTCAAATCTTGGACAATTTCTTTGTCATTTCCAACCAGCAACATATCATCCACATACAAGACCAAATAAATAACACAATGACAACTTAATTTAAAATACACATAGTGATCCTCTTTTATTCTGGTGAAGCCAAGTCCCTATATATAGGTATCAAATTTTTGATACCACATCCTTGGTGACTGGTTTAACCCATAGAGAGACATTTTTAACATGCATACTAGTTCTTTCTTACCCTTCACCACAAAGCCTTCAGGTTGCTTCATGTAGATCTCCTATTCCAGATCCACGTGAAGAAATGTTGTCTTCACATCCATCTTTTCTACCTCAAAATCAAATGTAACAACAACAGATAAAATTAATCTAATATAAGTAACCTTGGCAACATGAGAAAAAATATCACCAAAATCAATTCTCGACATGTGGGAATCAGGGATAATTTTAAGGATGGAAAATTATCTTGAAGTTTAAAAAATTGGCAAATCTCACTAATCCCTAATATGCAAACTATAAAATGTTTATTGATGTATTTGTAAAATTATTAAAATTTATAATGATATTATATATATTGTCTATATAATGTTGGCGATTTTTAACATAAAATAATTTTATATTGTAAAATTTGGGCAAATCATTTTTATAAAAAAATGGAAATTGGCGAATCTTTTTTTGGGAAAACCATAGAAAATTAGCCCACCTGCGAATATTAGCCCCTAAAATTTTCCATGGTGGGAATAACCTTTTTCTACCAACTGAGTTTTGTATTTCTCCACCTTGCCTTCTGCATTCATCTTCTTCTTAAACACCCATTTGATCCCAATGGGATTCCTTCCAGCCGACAACTCCACTAGATCCCATGCCTCATTTTTGTGCAAGGATTCCATTTCATCAACCATGGCCTCCTTCCAGATTTTTCCATCCTCTGAATCCACTGCCTCCCTGCCAGTTTTGGGATCATCATCGGTGATATTTAAAGAAAAAATTGAATAGAAATAAGATGGACTATACCTTTTTGGTTGCCTTCTTTCCTGAACTGATCTTCTCACAACTAGAGTTTGTGGCTCTTCCTCTCCTTAATCATGTTTTGTTGTAGAGTATGATTCATCCTCCTTTAGCTCAAACTCTATCTTCTCGGGTTCCTTTGGTAGAAATTAATGTTTAACAACATCTTTCACCTCTCTAAACACCACATCTCAGTTGTACACAACCTTCCTTGTTTCTGGGTTTCAAAGCTTCTAACCTTTTAAACCATCCTTATACCTAATAAAGATGCTCCTTTCAGATTTATTATCCAACTTGCTAATTTTCTCCTTTGGAACATGTACATATGCATCATGTTAGTGTCAGTCTAGTCATACTGCCATCAGTGATCAAAACTGCTCTTTTGCATTTGCATATTAGGTGTCTCAAACCAAATAAATTTCACCATTCCGCTAGGTCATGGATTCATTGATGGTAGTAATTTTTCATCAGTTTTCCCTCATGAGGTACTTGCTGATTTTCCTCTCTATGGTCTTCAGTCATTAGTCACTTTCATTCTCAAAATCATATTAGTAGGTCATAGGATGGGTCTCATTAGTTTCTATGGTCTCACCATGGTAAAATTAATGGGTCAAATGTCAATAAATATCAGCAAGGCCATGAGGAAGTCAATAAACTCAAAGTCACAGCACCCAGAAGATCAAAGATTTATTTTATTCAGTTTGATGTCATTTTCACCCCAAAACCATGTTTGAGGTGAAAACATGATATTTGTCTTTATTATTATTCATTATGTAATTCTATATCATCATGTGTAATAAGTCACAACTCAGAAGCTGCCATCTCCACAAAGTCGTCATCCTGCCTTCCGAGGAGTTTTTAACAGCATGTTCAGCGCCAAATTATCTTCCAAGCACAACCATCAGAAAAATCCTGGAAATAACTTTCCAACGGTATACTGCACTCATAAAACTAACTTCCAGATTGAAATTTATGCTTAAGTGAAGTAAAATTCCCTATGTCCTCATATAATCCCTATTTCCCATTTTTCCCCTTAATTTTGTGTTTAAAGTTTAATATTCCCCCTAAAAATCCCTTTTTCCCCCTTCCGATGGAAAATCACATTAATAAATTAATCCATTCCCAAACCACTTCCCCTCCATGCTTTTGAAACATTGTAATATAAATCGAACTTATACTTAAAACCTGCCGCCTTAATTTATTTCCCCGATCGCATCGAAATATCAACACAAACGCCCCAATTGACCCATCGTTCAAAAACTTTGATGCGATTGTGACTTCCCCGATGGCCTAAGCCCGATGGAAAAACCTCCGATTAGTGTTCCCACCGTATATCTTTCCATTTAATCCAATGGCTCACAGCTGATCGAGGCATTCTCATTGGCACTTCCCAAAGCCCTTCCCCGATCACAAAATCCCGACCATTCCACAGTCGTCGATCTCCCAAATCCCATCCGATGGCCCACAATTCATCGCCTCTTCCCAATCGCATCGGCCCAATTCTGTTATGCTATGCGCCCCTCTTGATCTCCCGATTGCGATGGCACCACCGATTATTATATTACAACTGTTATATTATATCCCTCTGCCCCGTCCATTCCGATTGCGATTTTAAATATGGTTCCCACCTCCTTTCCCTTCCCATCTCTCATTCCAAAATTGGTTTCCCTTCACAAAAGGCATAATTTCATTTCATTTTTATTTTTAACAACATTTTATTTAAAATTCAGTTTTCTCTAGACAAATAAAGGAAAGCAAAGCGACAGTCAAAGGCCGAAGAGCTAAAATAAGCAAATATTGTTACAATAGCAGCAAAGTAGGAAATCCACTTTCGGATTGCCTATTTTTCCTTCATATACCATAACAATGAAATCTCCAAGTGGTCAAATGTAATGTTGTCCTTTATTTTGAGGGGAAGATTGTTGTATTTCTTTTCTATGATTGTACTTTAGTTTTTGAGCTGTTAGAACAGCTCCCTTTTTCTGTGGATCCATGTTCCCACATTTCAGCTTATTTATTGTAATTGTAAATCATTAGTCCAGCTCAAAAGTCGGTAATTCAACAGTAGGGGAACATTGTGGAAGAACATTTTGCACTCCATTGTACAGTTTGACAGGGATTAATAAGAGGTGCAACTCTGATTTGTGGGATCCATGTGGTATGATATTTAGCATTTGTCTCTCTCCTTTGTTTCATATGTAAATTGTTATGCTTTACCTCTCATTCATAAACATCTCTTTTTGAATGCTTTCAAGATAGAAAGGTAGGATCCATTTTCATGCCCTACCTTGGGAAATCATTCATCCTCTGTGTTGTTCTTCTGTTTGAAAAGGATCCATTTATTGTGCCCTTTACAGCTCCTCACCAGTCTTTCCATCCCATCCTTATTTAATTTTAATTTCTAATTCTCCTGCCTATCTTGCCCCATGAAATACCCTGTGTCCTGATTTAATTCTCGGTTTCAACTGTCCTTTTTAATCCCACACATCCCTGAAATTCATTCATTTTGTCAAAAATTATTTCCTATCATTTTACCTAGCCTAATATCAGTCCACTCTTGTGTTTTATTGAATATCTATCTTTACGGAGAGAGCCCTCTCATGTCCTTGTAGGGCTAGCTACAAGGCTGAGCGTGGTTTAGTTGTTACCCTGTGTTGCCCTTTTCATCCTGGGGTCCAATTCAGGAGCTAACACATCACATCCAAATACCCTTAGATGTCAAAGAGAGGGTTTATTACTAGTCCATACCTCATGTGGAGTCTTATCCTCCAACGCTGTTGAAGGTGATCTGTTAACCAGGTGACATGCAGTCTCCACTGCCTCTGCCAAGAATTCCTGTCCTAACCTGGTACCACTGAGCATGCTTCTTGCCTTTTCCATCAGTGTCCTGTTCATTCTTACTGTAACTCCATTTTGCTGAGGTGTGTATGGAGTAGTATTTTTCTGTGCTATACCACACTTCTTACAAAACTCTTCAAATTCCTTCTTGCATAACTCTCCACCATTATCTGTCCTCAACACCTTTATCTTCTTCTCTGTCTGGTTTTCTACCAGAGCCTTACATTATTTTAATCTGTGAAAGAATTCATATTTCTTTCTGAGGAAACATATCCATGTATTCCTTGAGAAGTAATTTATGAAAGAAACATAGTACACAGATTTACCGAGTGATGGAACTGACACAGGTCCAAACACATCCATGTGCACAAGCTCTAATATCCTGTTCGCCCTCTTAGCACCATAAGGAAACCTCGCCTAATTTTTCTTCACAAAAATAAAAATCCATAGAGAAATTAGAGATACCTTCTAATATACCATTACCATGTAGTATCTAAAGGCCCTTCTCTCCAATATGTCCAAGCCTTTGATGCAATAACATGGTTTTTTATCTAAAGACTGCTAGGCTTTCTGCTCCACTTTCAAGAACCATAGAACTGTTGCACCCATCAATAACAGTGCTACCCTAAAGCTTGTAGAGAGTTCTAATATGAACTCCCTGCATTAATACTAGTGCTCCCCAAACCATCTTGTAGGTATATTTCTCAAACATTATTTTAACACTTGCATCATCCATCTTGGTTATAGAAATCAGATTTATGGCTAATGCAGGAATATGCAAAACACTAGGAAGTATTCTAATCCTTCCACCTTGTAGCTTTAGCTTGAATTTTCCATGTCTGATGATTCTGGCCTTCCTATCGTCCCCTAATAAGTCATCACCACCATTATACTTCTCACAGTCGTAGAACCACTCCCTACAGGGTGTGAAGTGAAAGGATGCACCTTAGTCAATCAACCATGCCTCATTATCTACATGTGTATTTGAAGAAGAAGCCAAATACACATCTCCACCTTCATATGATGTGTTTTTTTCCTCTCTAGAAGGAGAATAATTAGATCCCTTTCCTTTCTTAGGAGCTTTAGATATGCATTCCTTTTTGAAGTGCCCTTCCTTTTTGCATTTCTAGCACACCTTTACAATCTTTCCTAGAGATTTAGATCTCCCTCTAAAAAAATTATTTTTGTTTCTATTATGGGACCTTCCTTTTACAGATAAGGAATCTCCATTATGGACCTCCATATTTCTCTGTCTCATTTCCTTTGACAGCAAGGATGAGATAATTTTATCAAATTTCAAGGTAGTTGTATTGCTACCTATTGCAATAACCAGATTGTCCCATGAATCTGGTAGAGAACACAACAAAATGATGCACTTATCTTCATCTGAGATTTTAGTATCAATATATGAAAACCAACTTACCACAGTATTGAAGGCATTCAAATGCTCTGTCACCGAGTCTCCATCCTTCATCCTCAGGTTATACAAATTTTTCTATAGGAACAATTTATTCACCAAAGAATTAGATTGGTACAAAGTCCCTAACTTCACCCACAAAGTCTTCGTTGTAGCTTCCCTAGATACATTAAAAAAAAATGAACTGAGATACACAACCATATTGTTCTCTTTTCCTTCCAATCTTACTTCACCCTGTCTTCATCTGACGTTGACGTTGGTTTTGTACCCGAATCTACCGCGATCCACTAATCTTTATCCACCAATAGATCCTCCATCTTGAGCTTCCACAACTCAAAACTCTAACCACTAAATTTCTTGATCTCTATCTTTCCACTGCTCACCATCTTCTTTCACCACAATAATCGATCCCACAGATGTCCCAATTAATAGGGTCTACCATAGACCCGAGCAAAAAACCCCTCCGCTGCAAAGGTGTCCCCTTGAAGCCGAAACAAATATGATACCAAATGTAGGTTTTAACCCTATATAGAAATTATCTACAAATGAATTCTTAAAAATAGAAAATAAACAATCACGGGAGCATAAAACATAAAACAAATATGCACGGATATTTTTCCCTTGGATCCTAAATCGAGACTTCCAACTTGATTTTTCATTATATTCCTTTTAGTGTTACAACACATATATATACATGATGAAGCATTCATAAACCCCAACCCATTAGCCCTGGATTAAAACATAACCATAGTTCCTTTAACCAGATCTACAAAATACCAGGGGCAGAAAACCATCATGCCCAAAAACTATGTGCAAACCCATGCACAAAACCATAAGGGGGTCCACCCACCTAAAATAGGGTCCAAAAAAAAATTCCCAGGGTGCTTCCTTGGACCCCATGAAAGGGGCTACCCGCCCCTTGAAAATCCCTAGATAGGGGGGGTTTTTTTGCTCAGTGCAAGCGAAGGGGGGCTACCCTCCCCCTCTTACCTCCCGCTTCGCGCCTACTTCTAGTCGTGGAAATAATATAACACAAACCCAACACAGACAAGAGAAAACAAGACATGCAAACAAGTCTTGAAATAATGATATGACACTTAGATGACATCAGCACAAGAAAAAATAATGCTCAGTACCCAGAATCAAGAAGCATACCTTGAAATGATAGAAAAGTGACCCTTATTTCAAAGTGTGACGGCTGAATGTAGCTTTAAGACACTTATAACACAAGTTATGATAGGAGTGTCGACTACAACCAGAAAAAGCATGAATTTGTGGGAATGTGTCTAGTGCATATTATTAAGACATATAAGATTAGATAATGTAAAATATTGCACTAGAGATGCCTCTAGTGATGCGCCAATATGTGACACATGCAGGAGTTAAAACAATCAAAAGTGACACTTGCGACCATAAGAAAAAGTGAAAATGACACTTGCAAAAGATAGAGAAAGAAAAAGAGACACATGTCGAATCAAATAAAAAGCAAAAGGGACACATTTTAAAGTGAAAGCAAGTATAAATGATAGCCATTAAATTGAATCAACACTTGTAAGAGAAAAGGTGCACAAAATAAACAGTTGAGAAAACTCACTGAAATGAAGATACAATGCAATGAAGAGTGAGAGAAAGACATTCAAGTGACATTGCACACTCATTGTCGGCATATATTGTGTTGTGTACTTTCTCTATGGATTGCAATGTCACTGTCCAAGGTACTGCATAAACATTGCCACTAGACATTGTGCATGCACTATTACTAGAGGCTTCACAAGACTTACTTTCAAGAACTGTGCAATGATTATTCTAAAATTTAGACATTGGTTATTGAGCTTGCAAGAAAGAGGTGTGCTTATGGATACATCAAGGACTGAGCATGTGTAAGAAAGTGGTTTTGATATTTATATTCTCAGCAATAGATTTAAACACTTATTAGAACATCAACCAATCATGAAGCGACATTGGACAACTTGAAGCTACAAATCATAAGGTCATAGGTAGGCTCCAAAATTCAAGTATAGGAAAAATTTTGGAGGGTGTTTGTCGCAATGATAATACTTGGCAACACATTCTAAGAACTCCAACTTCTCTTCTTAGGTATACCTTTAAGAATGAAGTCTCAGTCTTTTAGGAAGTATTGATTCATTATGTTGATTACCTCATCTTCCCCGTTTATCCTAGTTCTAAGTATAGTCTCTCCTATCCCTTTTCTCATCTAAACATATTTATAAGGCTTACCATATCTCAATCATTTTGATCCGGGAGAAGGATAGTATATATTCGTGAGTTTAATACAATCATAGTTTTAGCTCCATATTTGGTGTTGATCCGCTACCAACATGCCTATTTAGTACCCTGACGAAGTCACTATAGGAACACAAGCATTTCTTCGATGTCAGAGAGCTTGTTCAATACCTAGGTGAAGTTGCTTGCTTCACATGTTTGCGCAGAAATCCTTTAGAGAAATTTTGAGGTAAAAAATGGGCCTCAAAACAAAAAGGTACAACCAAAATAAACTTTATAAGAACCAATAGGACTCAATATGATGATTTCAACCATGGGGGATGATTCAACATATTTGGAGTAAAAGAATAAGAAGATTAAAAAATAAAATAAATAAATAAACTACTTTCTCAACTCATATTTTCAACTTATCTCCTAATGGTTTTGTTCAAATTCAAGTGCGAGCACTCATTAGGTGCATAATTTAGTTCATCATCCATGAAATACCCATGTTTCATACTTTTGATGGACCTTGTTACATGAAAAATGATAAATACATGAAAAACATGATTGCAATCACGTTTTTTCATGTATTTATCATTTTTCATCTAGCAGGGTCCATCAAAATTATGCAACATGGGTACTCCTTAGATGAGGAATTAAATTCTACATCCAACGAGTGCTCCCTCTCAAAAATGAGTAAAACCATAAGGAGATAAGTTGAAAATAGGAAGCCCATTTTATACCTAAAAAATTCTCTAATATTTTTCTTCTTTCATCCCTTATTTATTTCAATATGCTCATTAGTATTTTATCGACATTTATATCACTAGGGTTATTGAGAGAAAGAGAGGGTATTCCTTCAAAGAAGATTATATACTTATGAAATTAATATTCTCACCTTCAATTTTATCCTTTCCCTTCTCTACTTGATTGGATCAGAATGAAGAAACATGATTAAATTACTACAATGAGTCAAGGAATGAAGATCCTAAAATAGAGATTGGCATCATAGTTCTGCTTATGGATTTCCATTCAAATGGATATATTTTCCATTGAGAAATCATTGAAATTAAAAGATATGTAAACCCAAACAAAGAACAAGAACACTGTTTAGCCAATATTTTCTCTTCATCACAATTTCCTTTTCAAAACTTTTCCACATTTTCCTTCGAGCCAAACAAGAGAAATTTTCATGCATGGTCTTAATAAAAAAATGTGAAGGAAAAGACATGAAAACAAGAGAACAAAATAAAAGAAAAAAGCAAATGGAAAACTAAACTGAAAATTAGCATGCGAGAAAAAAACCAGAGAACAAAGAAAATACTAAATGAAGGACAAATGCAAGGTGGAAGTAAGAATAAATTAAAATGCGACTAAATCTACTCCTAACCTAACTAGTTATAAGGTGAGGACTAAGTGAAGTGAAATTTCCAATATAGCCACTGAAGCTGCTCCCATCCTACAAGTATAAGGATACAAGAAATTAAAATCCATATAATATAATGTGCAAAGGAAAATATAGCAATTTGAAAATATAAGGTATTTCCTAGAGGCAGGAATATGTGCCATCACATTTAACTTTAACCAGCCAGCAATTGTACCTTTTTTATCTGAACAAATGTCATACAAACCTTAAACTATTCTTGTGAATGTACCTTTTTCCGTGTTTTCATCCTTATCAAAAATTAAGAAAGATAAAAAATTGTTATTAACAACAGAGATTCCTAAGTAAGATCGATCTAGGTAATCATATATTTGATCATGAAATCCAAAACAATCCTTTTGAAAACCCTGAATTATTGAGAGAATGAGCTTTCTATTAGTGCATTGGAATCACAAAGAGAATATTGTGAGGGAATTTAATCTGATCTTGTTCAGAAGCCTTGCCAAGATTGTGAGGACCTATCAAAACCATCATCCAAGGATAAAGTGCCTCAACTTCTTGACAAGGATCCAAATAGTGAAATGATGGATCATAAGAATTTATGGACTTGATGAGATCAACAAATGTAAAAAACTAACATGAAACAGACTAGTGGGAAAATGATACATTGAAAAATAATGGTTAAGGCGAGTATTATAATTGGGTGGATCAATTAATTCATAAGATTACTGATTCTCGATTGGTTCCCTTTACATAGAATTACACATTAAACCCATAATATGATAACTTAGGAAAATTAAAACAGTTTTTGGTATCATAAATTCACGAAACCAATTAGGATACTAGGTTGAAAAAAGATTGTAATCAAGTGTCAAATCAAATCCAATATCCATATTCAAATGAAGGTTTTTATCCGTTGATTGATTTAAGAATTAGATGCTACTCAAAATTATTAATTGGGCCAGAACGAAAATGATTAGCTTCATAACATTCACCATAAATATTAGGATATGATTTTCCACAAAAGCACTTAATATATGACAATCCTTCGATCGATGAGAAGTTTTTCATGATAATCAAAATGAAAGGATTCATAGCTCTGTGCATCCATGAAAGATATACATTCCAATCCCAAGTTCAATGCAAGAGGTTTACACAAAGTTGAATTAGCCAGAGGATAATTCTTTATCTGATTAGAAACTAGATCTTGAAAGTTAGGAAAAATTTATTGGAAATACCAAAAATATTTCAAGAATAGGTTTTCTCCTATTGACATAACACGGAGGAAAGAATTTTTCAAGAAAATCTAGATCTAGCATAGTGTGGGGACCTCCTTGGGATCGTGAGAACCTGACATAACCATCAACAATAGTTGAAGTTCCTCAACTCCTTGACAAGTAACAAAAATTTTGAAAGTTTAAAAATTACATTTTGAGAGTTGAATCAAATCACAAATTGTATGTGGAAAACTTCTACCAGTTACCGCAACAAGACCATTATTATCGAGATGGAAGCCATATATAAAATCATTGGTTTGATTATATTTTTCTACATCAACAATTAGATTACTTAAGTCATAAGATTTTGAGAACATATAGATCAGATAAATTTCATGAATAACTTGAACTAAAGAATAATATTCATGCAAGACTGGAGATTGTAAGGAACGAATGGATGCTCAATAATTTGATTGTTTTCTTCTTCATCATGTATGACCTTACCACCCTGTGTCAATTCAAAAAGCATTTCATATTTTAATCATGAGTTGCTTCATTACGAGAAGTAGAGAACAAGGGATAATTAACTAAGGAATAAGTTCCCATGAGAATATTTTCTTGAGAAATTGAAAGATTGGTCGATATACCTGGGCATCCATCAATGATATCATGGTCATTAAAATGATGATTGTCCAAGGGACAAAGTGTAGGAATGAGGATGAGGCTTAGGGACTCCACAATGCACAATTATAGAAGGTGACGATGAAGGTCAGGGTACTATAGCTGCATAATGCATAGTGGCTGAGGGACTAGAAGACAAAATTGCACAGTTGAGGGAAACAATGATGCAGTGAGTTATAGTTTCTCACTATGATTGTGAAATACGCAGTTTAGGAAGACTGATACAAAGGATTGTGTATTTTTGCAGGACATGGAAGTAGTAAGGCATGAATATTGACTGAGACTGTGCATTATGTAGTGGAAGGTTGAATGGCGGAGAGAATTGTGCAATTTCCAAGGACAAGAGGTAGAGACTAAGCACTATGATTGCACAATACACATTCCTTGGAGGAAATGACTATTAAATGCATAGTTCCAAGAGTCAAGGGTGCTTCATTGTGGCTTAAGACTACACAATGTGCAATTCTAGGAGGGAGTGAACAAGTTGCAAAGATAATGAATGCTTCGAAAATGACTAAGTGTGGGATCAGTTAGATAAGAGAAAACAAGACATGAAAACAAGTCTTGAAATAATTATATCACACTCAGATAACATCATCACAAGAAAAAATAACTCTTGTTACCCAAAATCAAGAAGCATACCTTGAAACAACAACATAGTGTCACTTATTTGTAAGTGTGACAGTTGAAACATAGCTTTGTGACATTTAGAATAGAAGTTACGATATGAGTATCGACTACAACCAAAAAGTGTGCTAAGTTGTGGGAATGTGTCTATCGAGTATTCTTATGACATATAAGATCAGCTAATGTAGAAGAGCGTGCTATAAATGCCTCTAATGATGCACCAAAGTGTGACGCATGCAAGAGTTAAAACAATCAAAAGCGACACTTTCAAAAGCTAAAGAAAGTGAAAGTGACACATGATAGAGTGAAGAAAAAGAAAAAATTACACTCATTAAAGTGAAAGCAAGAAGAAATGATAATCATGAAAATGAAATCAACACTTATGAGAGAAAAGGTGAACACAAGAGATAGTTGAGAAAACTCACTGAAATAAAGGTAAAATTCAATCAAGAGTGAGATAAATAATATGAAGTGATATTTTGCACTAAAAGCCAGCATATATTGTGCAATGTACTTCCTCTATGGATTGTTCAATCACTTTCTATAGAGGTTGTGCAAACATTGCAACTAAACATTGTGCAGGCACTATTCCTAGAGACTGCACAAGCCTTAATTTCAAGAACTGGGCAATGGCTATTCTCAAGAATAGACATTGGTTACTGAGATTGCTAGAAATGGGTGTGCTTATGGATACAAAAATGACTATTCATGTGTAAGAAAGTGGTTTCAACAATTAGAATCTCAGTCGAAGACTTAACACTTAGTAGACTATCAACCAACAATGAAGTGATAATGGGCAACTTTACGCGACATATCTTAAGGTCATAGGTAGGCTCCAAAATTCAAGTATAGGAAAAAAATTTGTGGGTGCTTTTTTCAGTGACAACATGTTGATATCTCTTTTACAAAAACTTGGAAATTATGGACTGAGAATCAGGCTACTTCTTCTTTCTGTGCACTTCCACTGATATTATGTTGGGGCATATGGATCACTCACAATAAATGTATCTTCTCGGACTTGTCGTCTTACCTAGAAAAAATGCTTTCGATGGATTGGTTATTCTTTCTCATTACCCTCGGCCTAGGATTACTCAAAATGGTAGGTTTTTTTGCATTAAATTTCCAGATACTTCAAATCCTTGGGGCTATTTTGATGGTGCATCCCAGGAGGATGTGCCTATTTGTGGTGATGCGTTTTTTCTTCAACTATTTTAAACCCACTCCTTCCATGTTAAATTGGGGTTGGGAAGGGGAACATATAATTGGGATGAGGTCAATGCATGTCATGCTCTTATTATCTTTGTTGTTGAGAACGAAATTACTCACCTCCAGTTATTTGATGACTCATTGGTTGTTGTAAACTGGGTTAACATGACTCAATGTTGTAGGAATGTTTTTTTTGTTGATATTGTGGGGGACATTCAACATATGAAATTTTTTTTCACATCTTTCTCATACTACCATGTTTTCAGGGAAAGTAACGATATTATTTAAGGTCATTCTAAAGAAGGCTTGCTCATGGATCCAGGATTATGGTTGGTGAAAAAGCTTTGTGGTATATATCAATATCAATTCTTCAGTTGGCCCTATATGGATGGGCACCATTTTTTAATGTCACTTATCTTATATTAGTCTAGATATATTGCTACTATGCCACCATTTTGTATCTTTTTACATATCAAAATTTTGTATGATCTTTTCATTGCTTAGATGTTGTACTACAAGTATTTTTTTTGTGGTATTTTTTTTTATATTCTAGCACTGATAATATGCTTTTGATATACAAACAACCAATATTTTTTGTGATAGTTGTGCCACACAAGGATCTGGGTAGATCCTTGCAGAATACACATAAAAAATGTGTATTTATAGAATTTATTTTCTTTTTATATAAATGAAAATACATGTTTCCTTCACATTCTTAGCCACCTATAAATTTGTTAATACCAAAAGGTGGCTAAATCATTTTTTGGAGCCTTCAAGGAAAAAAAGTTTATTGCAAAAAAGTGTTGTGTAAGAGGAACTCTTGTTTGCGTTATACTGCCTACTGTCCAAGGGGTTCATTTTCTTTTTCCATTTTATACCCTGTAATTTCTTCTAAATTCCAAGAGAAATACTGCTGTAAAACCATCATTCCCCCCCCCCCCCCCTCTTCCAAAACTAACCTTCATCTTGCTCCCCTTTTTCTCCATAAAAAACCCCTCTATTTTCATGATTTCTCTTCTCCCTTCGTGAAAATCCTCTTTACATAGTTTAAAACTCATTTTTTTAACTATATCGAAACCCCCAAATCCATTGAAAAACTTGAAAAAATCATAAAAATACACCTTTTTTGTATTATGAACTTAAGCCCTCTTGGGCTAAGTCCTAAACCACTTCCCCACCATACGCTCTGGGGCTGGAACCAAGCGCTAACCCTTTCAGCGCTTATCGCATCGCAAAATTCCAATGGGTTGATTGAAAATCCCGAGCCCGAGGCTCTGATTGCGATTAGCTCTTTGTTGTATATGCCCCGGGCCCATCATGTTTCATATAACTAAAGGCCCCACAAACAGGCGCCTAACCATTTTATATATATATATATACCCTGCACATACCAAAACCTTTGTTTTATTGAAATTTTTTGGGTTTTATATATTATAAGGGTTTTCCGTTGGTTCGTTCTAAAACTAATCTCCACCATTGATCATAAGCTGATCAAACGGCCAGCGCTCAATCGCATCGCACTTTTCAATCGCTGTGTTTGTTTGTTCCTCCTGATCGTCCAATCCTCCGATTCATTTTCCATCGTTGATCTGATCCTCAGATCAACGACCTGCACTCAATCACATCGCATTTTTCAATCGCTGTGTTTGTTTATTACTCCCGATCGGAAAATCCTCCGATTCATTTTCCACCGTTGATCTGATCCTCAGATCAACGGTCTGCGTTACATCTCATCGCAAATTTTCATCGGTGTGTTTGTTTGTTCGCCCCAATCGTCGATCTCTTGATTTAATATCCACCGCCGATCTCTAGGGGTCTAATCGCATTCGACGGCTCATATTTATCCCGAAACCCATTTCCCTCTACTCTCCTTTTTAACCTCTTCTGCGCAGATCCACACTATTGGATGCTGCCATCCAACAGCTACGCTCCTCCCACGCCTTCTGAAGCAGTTTTTCCTAATTATGCAGGATTTTATAATATTTTATGTGTTTTGCAGGTGTTTGATGGGTTTTCCATTATATAAAGGCCGAAAACCTGGGATGATGATTCCTGTGCCTTCGATTTATCAAAAGGGAACCATTTGCGAGCTCTACTCCATGTCTCGTCATTTCTTCATGAAGTGGTGATGCCATATAAGCCCAGCGTGGCCCTGCACATCGACAAGACACTATGTTATTAAAACACGATTTAAAGAGTATCAGTGTTGAAGACAGAGCACAACAGAACAAAAGATTGAATACCGATTTACAGGGATTACGGCTAAGATGGATTATCAAAAGCCTAATCCCCCAAATTAAAACACAGTCAAAATAAAATCATAAGTGTTTAACAGACAGAAAGGCCTCCATGCCTCATTTGAGGCGAATTGATTCCTCAGCTACCATAAGTGCCACCTGTGCCTGAAATCATTCAAAACAGAGGCTGAAGTTATTGATCAAATGAAGATATTAGCCTTAGCGCAGCCAGAGAGTTACTTCTGCAACGAAATTAAATGCTAAAAATATCTGCAGAGTTACTCCAAACATGACACAGAGCCTTAAAGTCAATAAAAGCTCCCACCGAGCTTAAATTCATAAATATAAAACAGTTAATACAGACAGAATGTTCGTAAACTTCTCCATCGAGCCCCTCAAAGGCCGAGAAGTCATTAATCTGTATTAATTGTCTTGGGAGATCTTTTATCAGGTCTCACCTTCTCATTCTTCTATAAATACTTCTGTAGAAGATGAGAAACTGTTGGTTGGTTGTTGGTTGATCACTAGTTGTAATACTGAAACTCTCTGAAATAATACATAGTCTGTTGAAGTTGAAGATGATATTGAAGTCTTGGAAGCCCCGATGATGTTGTTGCATGCTTGTTACTGAGAAGGATCTATCATTGGATCCATGAGCTTGGCTGTTGGTGAAGTATTCTGAACTGTTTAATGTTTTCTCTTGTTTTCATTCTGTTCCATAATTTCTTACTACAGTAGGTTGAATTTTTTAGGCTAAGAAATGACTCCTGGAAGCACCTTAGACCTGTTCATCCTTCACTGTTTTATGTTTTCTTCTGCTGAGTTATTTTAGAGTCTTCAATCTCTCTCTTTAGTCCTCATGCTTGTTTATTTCTATAATAGCTCAAATAGTTGATTTCAACATGATTTATGGTTCTCCCTGCTTGTCTGCTATCACTTGAAAGCTCTTATTGAAGTCTCCCTTTGAAGTACCATTGTTTTAAGTTAGTCAAAGAGGTCTGTTTCGATCTTGCCCTTTGTCATTTCTTGAACAATTGTTTTGAAGGTCTTTTATAGTTGTAATCATAGATGTATTAGGTGTTCCCTCTTCTATGACTACAATTATCAGTGAATCTTTTATGTTTTATAAGTCATTTGAAATAAAATCTTTGAGGAAATAGGGTGTTCCCGGAATATTAGATTTCATTTTGAAAGTTGTCTTGAATTCATGATTTGTTTAAAGAATGTTTGTAGAATTTATGGCTAGCCCTGTCTATCAAATATTTATTTATTGTTCAAGTTATGTTTTCAAGTTCCCTTCATTGAGAATTAAACTTCTCTTTCCAAATCATTGATGTCCATCTCATTCCAAAACCAAAGGATCCTGTGGCCAAGTTAGATTTGCCCTCTGATATCCCATATCCATTGATGAGTATGTTATGACCTCTTTTTGACTCCATTGCCCAATGAACCAGATGTTCCTTCATTCTATATATCTTTCCTAGGCCTTTTATGTTATGTTGTATCAATCCAACCAAACAAACAAACAAACACATGCACTTAATAAGTAGTCTAAAATCCATACTCTAAGCACACAAGATAAACCTTTGCAAACAAACATTCGAGAGATCCCTCTCTGAGAACAGGAGGACTAGATCCTGGGACTCTAAAGATTGGTTCTGATTTTGCCTTGTCTTTTGATTTTCCAAACTATCAAAACACGGGAAACCAACATAATGGCGATCACGGTGGGACCCTTCTGAGTTAGCGACAATCTAAGTACCCTTCAGGACTCCAGAAATCCCTTATTTTCAAGAATATCCAGTGATTATTAGCCACCTCATCGCCACCAACATAATGGAAATCACGGTGGGATGTTGAGTTCATAGTTTCCTAGCAAGCTCTTATAGACTCATTAGTCTTTCAAACAACCATAGAAACTCAGAAAAACCCAAACATATTTCAGTTTGGCTTCATAATAAACATGGTGGTGGAACCATAAAACATTTTACCTTTACAAAAGCTAAAATTTTTCCACCTGGTGACTCCACTGACCTCCAAAAGGCCTATTACCCTTCCAGTCCTTGTAGAATCCCTTGGGAATGCATTGAGCAAACCCAATCATGTTGTTGGTGGATATAAAATTTCAAAATCTTCCACCTGGCGACTCCACAATCCCAAAAGACCTAATAACTCCACTGGCAGAAGACTCTGAACTGGTTGAAAAGATACAGTGACCTCTTATTACAAACATGGATCCAAGTACGGACAGAGAAGCTAAACTAAATACATTATTGGACCTAATTGGAAAAATAATGTACATACTTGATAAAATATTGGATAGGCATGAGGTTGATACTGATGTTGATTATCCAGAGCAACCTATGTTTTTTCCTGACCAAATACAAACTCAACCACTACAAGACCTAGACAATGAGCAACATGTAGATGATAATCAAGACTTTATAGAAGAAGGTGATCAAGATTATAGAGAAAACAATAAAGAAAAATTACTGATCATGATGGAGAAAATGGTGTACATGCTTGGGAAAATATTTGAAAGGTATGAGGCCAATTTAAATATTGATGATCTAGATCAGCCCATGCTCCTTTCAAATCAAGAACAAACCCAAAAGCTACAAGATATGTATGATGAACAAGATTACAAAGAGAGCAATGAAGAAGGTTTTCAGGAAATTCCTGATTACCTACCTATATCTTGTACGAGGCTATTAAGAGAACTTCATGAGCAAATTACAAATACTTTTAGTGAGGAGTGCCCTGAGGAAAACATAAGCAATATTGAACTCACAAAATCTGAAATGGGAGAAGAGAAAACCCAACCAGAGTCTCTGCCATTATGTCATGACTCATTTCAGATTATTAAAGAAGAATGGCATCCTGAAAATATACTTGAAACAACTCATGAACCTTATAGTCAAAGTTACTGCCATGAAAATCATGAGGAGTTGTTTGAAATTGAGATAGATCAGGAAAAGGAAGAGAATCCTCAAAATTCCCCTACAAGAACAAGTAATGATTCCCTAGAAGAGGCTCAAGAAGACATCCAGCCTCAAAACCAGTTAACACAAGAGGGAGAGGATTGTTGTTCTTCTATCCAAAGAAAAGAGAAAATTTCTTCTCTTTTTACAAAGGAAGAAATTGATCAGATATTAAATAAACAGCCAACCCTCAATTCTTTATTAGAACAAAACACTTCTGCTCATTTACCTATTAAATCTTGTTGTCTTGAAACAGAAAATAAACTTGTAGATCATCCAAAAGAACAAACTGATAACCCAATATGCTTGATTGGTGAAATTGTTTATACGAATGATTTTTCAACTTCTGATCAATTTGTTGATGATGATGAGCTCCAAACAGAAACTAATCATGCAGGGCAACCAAAAATCAATTGGTGTCATGAATTTCATTATAATAAGCTTGAAAGCAGCAATCAGCCAGTCCAATTCATCAGAAATAGCTTTCACATAATTGGGAGTTAGCAATCTACTAGTTGTAATGTTGGGGTTGAGAAGAAAGAGGAATTTCTTGAACATGATGCATATAAGGAGCTTCCTCCTGAAAGGGTTGAGGTAATAAAAGATACACTTGCTCAAGAACATGACGATCTCTTCACAGAGCACAGTCCACTGAATCAGAGCATACCAGGACTACAAGAGGACAACACTGCAATATATGATGAATCCTCTAGTTCAGATAATAATGAAGACGAGGAAGTTTTTCTTTCTCATAAGAATATTTTCCCTAATCCAGTGGAGAAAGAAGAGATGATCTTGGTTGAAAAATATCTTTCAAACACTCACAACCAGGTATTATTTCAAGATCCCTATGCTCATTTCTTGAAAATATTTGAAGAAGGGATAAAGGTTATTAGGAGCATTGCGTTACCAAAAACAAGAAGATTATTTAGCACTGCTGTTAAAAAACAAAAGGAATGGGAGTGGCCCTGTTTGTTCATCTTGCCCAAAGAGATGAAGAAGGACCAATCATGGAATCATTTAACGGATTGGTTTCACTAGAAAAGAGAGTTCATCAGCTAAACATGTAAATATTCCAAGTTATATTAGGTTAGATAGGAATGTTAATAAAGCTCAGCCTTTGAGCATTTACTTAGTTTTTGATTTTTGTCTTGAAGAGAAAGAAAAATACAAAAAACCATAGGAAATAAAAGAGGGCAGATTGTGAAAACAAGAAAGGTATATCCCCATACCAAAAAAGAGAAACAAATTCTGAAAGTGTGCAAGCTCAAATTCCACTCGTGAAGAACACACTTCTAGTTATTCAAACAGCCTAATATTGACTAATTAGTTTTAAATTTTCTGCTGATATGATAGTGAATTCGATTTGCCAAACTGTTTAATCTTGGCTTATCAGTAGATAGATTAGGATAGAAATTAAAGGTTCAAACAAGCTCAAAATTTGAACCTAGGTTTCCAAAGAGAGATGACTCAAATCTGTTTCAAATTCTGAGTCAAAAAAGATGTAAATCTCGTTCTAATCAGCTAAAAATTTGAACCAGTCAACAAAGAAAAACAACTCAAACGAGAGTCAAAACAGAGCTAAAGAAAAGATGAAGGAAGTGCTTTGAAATTTCGGATCTTAAGCCTTCCATTTTGATTTAATTTTCTACAAAATAATATCTATGTGTAGCTTGTTTTTCATGCCATATATCACAGCAAGTCAAACAGCTTAATCTTGACTTGACTGTTTTTAAATTTCTGTTATAGAATTTAGAAAAATAAAAATCTGTTGGATAGTTTAATCCCAACAGATGGTAGATTAGGTAGAGAATCATATGGACTCAACTGCTTAATCTGATCCCATGGAGAAATAAGAAGTAGAATTAGATTATTTTCTTTCTTTCAAAAGAATAAAACGTTGTAAGAGAGTTTGCCAATCCAAGTGCACTCTAATGAAGAAAAAATGTTAGATCAGTAGGATTGGGTAGGTAGAAAGCTTGAGTTGATGAAAGATCCGTTGTTTTTCATGGTTGATAATATGTTGCAGAGAAAAGAAGATCATTCAATCAAAGAAAGGCAACCCAATGGATGAGGCACTGATCAACCTCCCAAAGAATGCAAGTCTGAAGTTCTTGATGCCTTCAAGAAGGCACCATCTGATGGAGCTGGCTGTTATTTTTATAAGTTTGTGTAGCAAAGGTGGCTAAATCATTTGGAGCCTTGAGGAACAAATTTTATTGCAAAGAAGTGTTGGCTCTTGAAGACTCTTGAAGTATATTACCTCTGTCCAAAATCTTCTTTTCTTTTTCCATTTTATACCTTGTAATTTAGATAAATTCAAGAGAGAAAGGCTGTTGTAAAACCATCATTCCCCCCCTCTTCCAAAACTAGCCTTCATCTTCATATACTTCTTCCATAGCCCTCTGTTTCTTTGGTTCTCTTCTCCCTTCGTGAAAATCCTCTTTAGATAGTTTAAAAATCATTTTTTAAACTATATCGAAACCCCCAAATCCATTGAAAAACTTGAAAAAATCATAAAAATACACCTTTTTTGTATTATGAACTTAAGCCCTCTTGGGCTAAGTCCTAAACCACTTCCCCACCATACGCTTTGGGGCTAGAACTAAGCGCTAACCCTTTCAGCACTTATCGCATCACAAAATTCCAATGGGTTGATTGAAAATCCCGAGCCCGAGGCTCCGATTGCGATTAGCTCTTTGTTGTATACTCCCCGGGCCCATCATGTTTCATATAACTAAAGGCCCCGCAAATGGGCGCCTAACCACTATATATATATATATACCCTGCACATACCAAAACCTTTGTTTTATTGAAATTTTTTGGGTTTTATATATTATAAGGGTTTTCCGCCGGTTCGTTCTAAAAATAATCTCCATCGTTGATCATAAGCCGATCAAACGGCCAGCGCTCAATCGCATCGCATTTTTCAATCGCTGCGTTTGTTTGTTCCTCCTGATCGACCAATCCTCCAATTCATTTTCCACCGTTGATCTGATCCTTAGATCAACGGTCCGTGCTCAATCGCATCGCACTTTTCAATCGTTGCGTTTTTTTGTTCCTCCCGATCGGAAAATCCTCCGATTCATTTTCCACCATTGATCTGATCCTTAGATCAACAGTCCGCGTTACATCGCATCGCAAATTTTCATCGGTGCATTTTTTTGTTCACCCTGATCGCCGATCTCCCGATTTAATATCCACTGTCGATCTCTGGGGTCTATTCACATCTGACGAATCATATTTATCCCGAAACCCATTTCCCTCCGCTCTCCTTTTTAACCTCTTCTGCACAGATCCCCACCGTTGGATGCTGCCATCCAACGGCTACGCTCCTCCCACGCCTTCTGAAGCAGTTTTTCCCAATTACGCAATATTTTATAATATTTTTTGTGTTTTGCAGGTGTTTGATGGGTTTTCCATTATATAAAGGCCGAAGGCCTGGGATGACGATTCCTGTGCCTTCGATTTCTCAAAAGGGAACCATTCGTGGGCTCTACTCCATGTCTCGTCATTGCTTCATGAAGCGGTGATGCCATATAAGCGCAGTGTGGCCCTGCACATCGACAAGACACTATGTTATTAAAACACGATTTAAAAAGTATCAGTGTTGAAGATAGAGCACAGCAGAACAGAAGATTGAAGACCAATTTACGGGGATTACGGCTAAGATGGATTATCAAAAGCCTAATCCCCCAAATTAAAACACATTCAAAAGAAAATCATAAGTGTTTAACAGACAGAAAGGCCTCCACCACCTCATTTGAGGCGAATTGATTCCTCAGCTACCATAAGTGCCACCTGTGCCTCAAATCATTCAAAACAGAGGCCGAAGTTATTGATCAAATGAAGATATTAGCCTCAGCACAGCCAGAGAGTTACTTCTGCAAGGAACTTAAATGCTAAAAATATCTGCAGAGTTACTCCAAACATGAAACAGAGCCTTAAAGTCAATAAAAGCTCCCACCGAGCTTAAATTCATAAATATAAAACAGTTAATACAGACAGAATGTTCGTAAACTTCTCCATCGAGCCCCTCAAAGGCCGAGAAGTCATCAATCTGTATTATTTGTCTTGGGAGATCTTTTACCAGGTCTCACCTCCTCATTCTTCTATAAATACTTTTGTAGAAGATGAGAAACTGTTGGTTGGTTGTTGGTTGATCACTAGTTGTAATACTGAAACTCTCTGAAATAATACATAGTCTGTTGAAGTTGAAGATGATATTGAAGTCTTGGAAGCCCTGATGATGTTGTTACATGTTTGTTACTGAGAAGGCTCTATCATTGGATCCGTGAGCTTGGTTGTTGGTGAAGTATTCTGAACTGTTTAATGTTTTCTCCTGTTTTCATTATGTTCCATAATTTCTTACTACAGTAGGTTGAAATTTTTAGGCTAAGAAATGACTCCTGGAAGCACCTTAGACCTGCTCTCATCCTTCATCGTTTTATGTTTTCTTCTGCTAAGGTATTTTAGAGTCTTCAATCTCTCTCTTTAGTCCTCATGCTTGTTTATTTCTATAATAGCTCAAATAGTTTATTTCAGCATGATTTATGGTTCTCCCTGCTTGTCTGCTATCACTTGAAAGCTCTTATTGAAGTCTCCCTTTGAGGTACCACTATTTTAAGTTAGTCAAAGAGGTCTGTTTCGATCTTGCCCTTTGTCATTGCTTGAATAGTTGTTTTGAAGGTCTTTTATAGTTGTAATCATAGACGTATTAGGTGTTCCCTCTTCTATGACTACAATTATCAGTGAATCTTTTATGTTTTCTAAGTCATTTGAAATAAAATCTTTGAGGAAATAGGGTGTTCCCCAAATCTTATATTTCATTTTGAAATTTGTCTTGAATTCATTATTTTCTTAAATAATGTTTTTAGAATTTATGGTTAGCCATGTCTATCAAATATTTCTTTATTGTTCAAGTTATGTTTTCAAGTTCCCTTCGTTGAGAATTAAACTTCTCTTTCCAAATCATTGATGTCCATCTCATTCCAAAACCAAAGGATCCCGTGGCCAAGTTAGATTTTCCCTCTGATATCCCATATCCATTGATGAGTATGTTATGACCTCTTTTTGACTCCATTGCCCAATGAACCAGATGTTCCTTAATTCTATATATCTTTCCTAGGCCTTTCATGTTCTACTGTATCAATCCAACCAAACAAACAAACAAACACCTGCACTTAATAACTAGTCTAAAATCCATACTCTAAGCACACAAGATAAACCTTTGCAAACAAAAATTCGAGAGATCCCTCTTTGAGAACAGGAGGACTACATCATGGGACTCTAAATATTGGTTCTGATGTTGCCTTGTCTTTTGATTTTCCAAACTATCAAAACACAGGACACCAACACATATGAAAAAAACATTATTTATCACGTGTCATTAAATTTATTACAATACTTTTTATAGTGAACTCTATATCCTATGAAGAATTTAGGGGCATATGTTTAGGGGTACCCATGAATAACCAAGAAAAATATGATGTCATGATCAAGTTGCTAGTTGATCCAACTCAAATTCATATTTTCCACCTTAGCATATTCTTGATTCTCAACTCATCATGTTCATGATTCATGTCTATTAAGGAAATATTTACAATTGAAGTTTCTATCAAGGATGTTTGAACCCATCCCATTAATACATATCCCTAGAATTGCAAATTACTTTTTTGATAACATCAAAAATTGAAATATTGGGCTAAAATTTATCCCACTATCATTATTTTTTCTCATGATCATTTTTGAGTCCTAAAAAATACCACTATTTCATATCCTTTTCCTTTAGTTTTAATCATTTTTCGCTTACTTGTAATTTTGAATTAAAACAATTTTAATATTTATATGTGGGATTAGGCCTCATATTGTTCAATGCATATATTTTTGTGCTTCAAGTGAGTTTATGATTATATTTTAGAAAAATAACATGATTTCACATATCGTTGAAATTTGGATGAGTATGGGGATGATTACACGTATATTTGGAGATTCCAACAATGCACATTTTCACTACGTTGTCTCAAGTTCAAATGCCATCTTCAAAATGGAGTGTTTGTCATGAATTTCAATCATTATCAACTGTATTATATTTTTTTCCTATGAAAATAAACCAATATTTCCATTCATATATAAAAATAAAATACATTTTGTATATACACATTAGGCCTATGCATTCACCATTGATCTGCCTAGTACCAAGTGTGGAAAACATAGAAAAAACATATGCCAAAGGAATTACAGAGAATATGACCAAAAAATAACTTTGGAGAGATGCATAAAAAAGACAACAACAACAACAACAACAATATAGAAGCAATGGGGAAGATCGAGTAATGTAGGAATCAATTATCTTCCCCTTCTTTCCTTTATTTTTCTAGACCTATTTCCATTCCCCCTCATTAGGGCCAATTGGAACCATAGGTAACTCACTCAAAGATGTCTCTAGAGGATGATATTTATCCAAATATAAGATTTATGATATGTGGACACACTGTTTACCCACTAACCCATCCTCCATGTGTGTCTCTCATGTATAATTATTTGAAACTAGGAAATTTTTTTATTTACCCTATTCTGATTAAGAGAATCAACAACCTAGGGCACATCTCACCCTACTGTGTCGAAGCCATGATGTACCTGAGCATCATCTTCTATTTGGACTGGTTGGATCTCCAAGATTTCCTCTTCCTCGATGTTTAATATGTGAGGATCTGAATACTTCCATCCTTTTTGTTTATTTATTTGCCTCTTTTTATTTTTTGGGTTCTTTTTAGCTTGAGAACACATGTTCTATAAGTGTTCAGTTTGAAATCATATGTGGAAGATAAAATTAGTATTCTCATATTTTAGTACTTGGGTTTATCTAAATTCTTTATGTTTCATTTGTATATGACTAGGTAGGTCTTTATTGAGGTCTATCTACACACAAATTCTAGAAAATGTAAAATTACCTTTCTCTAACCTTTCACGATCAATCTTCTTAACTTTCCCAAGAGTATTCCAAATTTTCTTTAGGACCATGTGGTGCCAAAAAGGTAGGGGAGATTTAGAAGTCTCACCCATACTAGCATAGTAGAAACCACCATAGTTGTAGCAACGAAATCTGGGAACTATGGCATAATGAAAATCCCAGCATTACCCCAAAACCATGGCCCTTCATTCAAAACAATTTTCATTTGTTTTTTTTTTGGTCAAATTATACAATGAAAAAACCTTTAGAGCATAAATAAATGTCACAATTTCATGTCCAAAGAGTAAAAATCCATTGATGTAGTGCTTCGGGTTTGGGCTAAAAACCATTAAACCTACAAATAAAAACCTTTGATTTGAGAGACGAAAAGAGATAGTTTACCTATGTAAGTTTTACTTCCATGGTTAAGAAATTCTCCATTTTTTCAACACTGTAGGGACCTAGACTATTTTGGATCTAAGTTTCAAATATTTTTTAGGGTTGTTCAGGAGGAAGGGTAGCCTTTCCCTTTGCTGCATCCTCTTAAGAAACTAATCCATTGTGTGTACTGGATCCTGGAGAACCTCCACACAACTGTAGATTCAGAATAATGGATGAATTCCTGATAATGCCATAATTTTTATTTGTATATAGTCTTGGAGAAATTTCCCTTGATATATGAGGTTTTGATACTCAACAAGAATGTCCCACTTACTCTCCATACTTTGTTTCAGAATATAAACAATGTTTATGGCATTTGTACAACACAAGGATGTCTTCCCATGTGCGTTCTTTATGAAAATATGGTAAGTATATCTATCCGCCCTTTTTGAGGGTCGAAATGCACTAGACAAAGAGGACGAGTATCCTATTTTTTAGGGATATAATCCCCACCAAAGTTAGATCCACTAGACTTCACTAGCCCCGACACCCCCAAATTGGCGCACACATGAAACAAAGAGGGGTTTTTTTTTTCCACTGACTATTCATCATCCAAAACATAGGAATAAGAAAAATATCCAAAGGTATAAATACCTTCTCCAACTCGTTCTTCCATAAACACTAGACATAGTGCTCAATAGAAGCCCAAAAAATAGAGGTTATGAGCTCCGACATTTGAAACGTTGGCCACCCCAACCACGAATACGCCAATAATTGGAAAAAATATCAGAGAAAATATTTGAAAAAATTTCATCATTTTGGAGGAAGAAAGTATCTAAAAGAAGGGCCCTGATAGAGGGGAGTTGTCTAGAACGAGGTCCATGTATTTCATCAAAAATATCCGAAGTGCAACATCGTAGGGTAAGTTTAACCTCCTCATAAAAAATATAGATATATCCCCATTTGTGGTCCTATTCAATGAAGGGCACGACCTCGCCATATTGTAGGCCATCGAATGCATCCAGAGCAAGAAGGATCTTGGTGGCGACACATCCCCCATCCTTGAAAACTGACAAAACCCAAAGTTCCTCTCCATTTCGCTCTATTCGAGGAACAATGAAATGATACCAGTTACCTTAGATCTAGAAAGTATCTTGGACCAAAGACAAGATTAGTTTGATTAGTTTTGAATTATTAGCAAATATCTTGTAGTTATTAAAAAATTGATTTTAGTTTTTACTTATTAGTAAATGGATGTAACCACAACAATTTTTTGTGGATTTCAATTAATTTATTGTTTATATTATTCTCAAAGGAACTCTATGTATAAACAAGAGTGCCTTATCCATATCAAAGGCATGTTTATTGGAGCATATATCTAGATTATGATGGAATATAATAAAAAATATTGGTATTTATCTTTACATATTGTGTTATTATTTAGTTCTATTAATATGATGTTTTTATTTAGTTTACAATGTTATATAGTAGGTTGAGGAGAATTGAGCTCACTCCAAAAAAATCATGGCAACACTTTTATTTCATATGTCTTCATTTATTTTCTTTATGCATGTGTATTTCCTTTTATCAAAGTTTCTTAATTATGAGAATAATGATTCAAGGACAGAAAAATTTGTTGGGTATGTCTTATATTATTTCCACGACTGGCTCCACACGTAGGGGGGTAGTAGCCCCCTTGCATGGGGTCTAAGGCAAGACCCTGATAAATATTTTTTTATGCGGACCCAAAGATGGTGGGAGGACCTGCCCATGGTTTTGTGCATGGGTTTTGCACATGTTTTTTGGCATGATGGTTTTTTTCCTAAAGTATTTTGTAGATTGGGTAAAGGGAACTACAATTATGTTCTAATCTAGGGTTAATGGATTGGAGTTTATTGATCCTTCGACAGGTATATATATGTATTTAACATTAAAAGGAATATAATGAAAAATCAATCTGGTAGTCCCGGTTTTGGGATCTATGGGAAATTTTTTGTGTATATATGTTTTATGTTCCCACTATTGTATATTTTTTGTTTTAAGAATTCGTTTGTAGGTAATTTATGTATGGGGTTAAAAACTACAAAGGTCCCATCCATGTCAAGAGATAACTTGGTGATACCAAGGTCTGAGTAGAATGATGATGATCATGTGTATAGACATTGTCAAGATTGAATTAGTTTGTTTGAATTTTATGAAGTGTGTTACATTTCATTTGGGAAATTTGATCGTTAGTTATAGGAAATCATCCACTTAAATTGTTATTAAATGAATTGAACATTTTTTTGCATAAACACTATGATTATCAAAATCGAAAGATTTTAACAGTTTATACATTTTCAATTCATGTAAATTGCAATTCAAGTGAACAATGTACTTTGTATTGTTAGATAATTTGTCGATTTACAATTTAGTTTGTAGTTAGAGTCTTTTTCTATTATAGTAGAATCTGATCTCGCACATACAATGCCTTCATCTCATAAGATTACATACCCTAAATTGATCATTAAAATGTAACATTATTTACACATATAAATTGACTAACATTTTTTGTGTCATTTCTAGGAAGATGTTAAAGGGATTAGAGAATTTATTGTTTTGTTCTTTAGGTTTTAATTTTGATTTTTCATATTATTTTTTTGTTCCAACATTCATGACATTATAAGAGGAAGAACGAAATGTTGAGAGGTAAGATAATGTGCATTTATTTTAGTGACTTTCTCTACAAACCTCGTCATTTTAGTATTGTGTTTTTTATTCATGGAAATAAGAGACTAACTCACATTAAAGAATAATCTCGTGGCAAGAGGATTTTAATAGAATGAGGAGTGCAAGTACATGAAGTGTAGTATGTTTTATTTTTCTAGTTAATTTCATTTATTTTTAAATTATTTCATTTTTGTTTTTAATAAATAAACCTTGTCATAAAAAATAGAATTTTTGATAAATTTCAATCATTTCTATTCATGGTGCAATTAGAAAAGTCGATGTACATTCGAAGGAAAAAAGAACAAGTAAAGTTCAGAGTGCGCTTAAATCATAATAACATCTATTTTGATTTGAAAAATTAATACAAATTTCTCAAATTTTTAAAAGTTTTAACAGATAGATATTATATATTTTTGGGGAGATAAAATATTAGCATGTCCAAATATCACAGTTCGTAGAGGCCCGAGCATGGTGAGTGAAGAACTGGAGAACCCGAACAAGTCCAACCATCTTAATTTTGGTATTGATGGGAAGAACCCCAACCCCAACTGTATCTGGATTGATGGAAGAACCCACAACAACAACAATAGCCAGGAAGGGATGAATAGAGAGTGTTACGACCATGAATATGTCAGCCCATAATGCTTCCATGCATTGTTGTGAGTTTTCATTGTGAGTTCCCAAGAGTCAATCTAGAATTTTTTGATTCCTATGTTATGAGTTGGAGTCGTGTCATGTTTGAGTCATAATTTATCGAAGTCAGTGATCTAATTCTTATATATGTAATTTATGTATGTGATCGATAAACATATGAGTGTGATTTGTTGTTTGTAATCACTTTCTCTCTCATTTTCTAATATGGTATCAGAGCATATTCTAGCTTGACTCTCTCAAGGAAGGGCCAGGAAGATGTGAGCGAGAATTGAGTGTTATTATTTATGTTCGTATGTTAGTATAGATCTATGAGTTGTGTGAGTATAGTTTTTTTGTGTGGAGATTTGTGTGAGTTGTGTAAGTAGGAAGTTGTGCATGATGTTTCAAAAAGAAGAGGGCCACCACATTTTTTTGTTATTATTTTAGGAGATAGATGTGTGCAGAGATGGTGTGTTTATGGTGGATCGTGGATCCTTTTGAGAGAGGTAGAGCCAGCTCAGGATTCACCCATTAACTAAGAACCAATCTGGCTGCTTTGAAAAATAAAATAAAATTCTAGAGCATCGTTTGCTAATGCACAAACCAATGGTGGATATGGATTTCAGTTCCAAGAGTATGTGAGCAACATCATCGCAAAATTTACTGTCCTAGAGAATTTTTTGTTCTCTATGGCAGACATATTCTAATGGGGGAGAGATTCATTTTTATTTGATGTTCTAGATCCGAGATTATCTTCCACGAGTTCTACGAGTCCTATCATTTCCGTTTCCAATCGATAGCGTAAGAGTAATTGTTAGAGGTTGACGGTTTAATAGAAATAAAATTTGTTGAGGGCTAAGATTAAATAATTGAACCATAGGTTTATGGTCGACTATTTACATAATCTTTAGTAAAATTGACTTTCTATGTTCCTTATCAGTCGCTCCAATTGTTGCATTCATCCATTATGGTGTACACTATCATAGAAGAAAAGGCACCAAAAGGAAAAATTGAATGAACTCGTTCAAGTATAGGTCAAGTGACAATTCAACGATATTGCTTATGGATTTCCTTTTTCCAGTTACGTTGTGTTAATGTTGGGTCCCATTAAAATATGAACAGAAAATTAATTTGTTTGAATGGTGTATAATATATATATATATGTGTGTGTGTGTGTGTGTGTGTGTATGTGTGTGTGTGTGTGTGTTGGTGTGTTCTCAAATGTGGTTGGAGTGATCACATTTAAGGGATGGTAGTTGTTGTCCCCACCAATGTTGGGTGGTTTGCATTGAGTTAAAAAGAACATACCAAATATTGAATATAATAATGTGAAATGTCGTTCTTCGGGAGCATTAGTTAGAGTTAGTTCTTAATAAGGTCAAGATGGTGTGACCCGTCATGCTCCGAGAGCACCAGTCCAAGTTATTTTATACAAGGTCAAGTTGTAGAATTGTTTGTTGAAGACATTTTGTGCCCAACATGCTATCCTAGATAAATGGTGAATATAGCAGAAGGCCATATATTCAACTGATGGTGGTGTTGTCCTTTGAGATGATTGTGGTCAATAATCATGCCAAAGCATCTAAAATGTTGTGCTTGTGTTTTGAAATATTTGGAGGACTAATGCATAAGATAGATTCTAATCAAACAGTTAAGGTTTTTAAATCTTGCAGATAATATCAATAATTATAAGTAAGGGTTGCTTGTTCATCTCATACAGTGATTAAGATTTTATGATTTCGATTAAGTGGACATATGTAAGAGAATATGATTATTAAATATTCATATTGAATTATTCAATATACCATAAGCTGGAAAAATTTTAAACATTTTTTCAAAATTCAAAAAAATATATCTAACATCACCAAGATACTGAAAATTTATTGATAAAAGGGACTTACATTAATAGATTGTCAAGTAAATCATTCTTTATAAAAATTATAACTTCAGGAGGAATTATAATGTTGCTGAAACACATTCAACCTCGCCTAGTTATCTTGATAATAATTAAATTTATGAAGAAACAAAATGATTGAAAACTGGAAAGCTCACAAAGAAGACAGAGTTGTACGAGATAAGTTCAGAATCCTGCTTGTATTATTGATGATCAAAAAGACTTAGTACAATTTCTGCTTTACAAAATATTCTCATCCAAGGGTGCAACCCTTAATAACTCAATCTGAGAGTTATTTATACTAATTAACAAAACTTTAGAAATATCTTTAACTGATTTACAATAATAGGATAAGAAGAATAAAAGGAGACAGATAGATGGAGTGTCTCTATTTTTCTGGAGGTTGTTGATGATTCATACCTTTCTTGGTGAAATCTATTGTTGACTTGTCCTTTTTAGTTGGAAGTTGTTGTTGATTTGGATCTTCAAAATATGATGTGATGACATGGTGAAAAGTTAATATTTTTACTTGATGGTTTCAAAAAACTTATCCCATTGATATTCACTTGGGATTTCTACATTCATTATTTTCCTGAATATTTCATCCACTTCATTGAATCTGTCAAAAGTTGGTTTTTGGATAAATAACTCTTTGATTTAATGCTGAAAAATCAAATCAAACTATAGAGCTTCAAGAAAAGCTCTGACTGTAATGTGACCTTTGATACCTACAAAATTTGATATGTCTATTGCAATTGTATATAACTTTGTGCAATAATCTTCTAACTTGACCAACTTATCATCTAATCCAACTGTACCTGGCAGACCTTTATGATTTAAAACATTAAATTTAGTATGAAACATTTGAAAAATAAAATTTAAAGCTTCACACTTGGTCTGTAACTAATTGATCAAGTTTCTTATTTGAAAAAAATTCTTTATCTCCAAAATGGTTGCAGTCCTGTCTAAGATATTGATTGCTTCCAACTCTTCTATGTTATTTGAATTAAGAATCTTGATCATATCATAAGCTTCACTTGGCTTCTTTTGGATTTGATCCTTCTACTCTTGAATTGTTGTTCTGCATTTGTTGATGAGTTCCTGCTGCTCTAAGATTATCTGAATAGATGGCCATATTTCATTAATAGACTTGCCGATGTTTTCCCAGCTGATACTCTACTTGGCTTCTGCTAAAGTTTATGCCATCAGAGATTCACTTTACAATTCTTTAATTCTATGTTCCAATTGATTAGTCTTATTCATTTCCTCTAAATACAAAGTATCATTTTTAATCTTTTGTGACTCAAGAAGTTGAAACTTCTGATGTAGTTTCTCATATGCTTGTTTCTTAGTGGCTAAATCTTGAGCCAGTTGTGTTGCATCAGTTATGTTCAAGACTGCTAAGGGTTCTGCACCTACAGAAGATGTTTGAGTTGCTAAAGTAGGATCAGTATTCACTTGGAGTGTTGATTTCTCTTTCAGCAGTTCTTCAATTTGTTCTTCCATTTTTCTGATTTGCAGATTTTGATCAATAATTAATTTAAGAATTTACTCCTGATTTCCTGTGCATATCCATCTGGTCAATTGGATGTATGTGTCTTGTATAAAATGAGAAGACAATATTCTTATACTCAGCATGTGTCTTTGGAAATGGCATTGTTTCTTGCAGAATGTCCATCTACATCCCGCCTTTATAATTGTCAAAGGAATTGAAAATCCTGTGTTGTGATGTAGATGTCTATTTCTAGAATTGGTTGTAAACATCTTATTTGAGTGCTTTATTCTTGTTCTTAATTTCTAGAAATTTGGCGAAGATATTCTTCTCTTTTGAAGAGCTAGCATCTGAATGCTGGATGATTTCTAACGGCTCTCTTGCAGGTGATGTTGATGGAGGATTTTGAGGACCATTGGTGGATGTGGAGACTTCAATATCTCCCAAATAGATGATCTCTAGTTGTTTATACTCTGAAAGAAAGAAATGAGTAAGCTTTGGTTTCTTATGATGTAAAATGAATTCTTTCATAATTTCCTTGGAATGTGGTGTCTCTTCTCTGACCCTTTTTTTTGTTTACTATCAGGCACCGGTGTTTGTACATTTGAAGTAGAAATGACTTGTTCATCTGCTTCTTGTAAAGTACCTTCTACCCATTCACCTAGTTCATGTACTTCTCTATTTCTACTCTGGAGGTATGAGTGTAAGAGGTTGTCTTGAGTTCAACCCTCAAACGAGAAATAATGCTATGGAGGTCATATGACCAAGTAAAACTTGATTGAAAACCCATCTTCTTTAATAATGCATCTGCATCAGTATCAACTGCTTTAGTATTACAAATGAATGATCCAACACTGGTCTTGATCTTAAACTAGGCTTTCCTCTTACCTGAAACAAAATTCAATTCATCCATATTTAACATCTTTTTTATGTACTCTAAGGAGAAAATTCTCATAGGCACATATTTTGGAAGTTTTTATGGTGGAATCTCACAGCCATACACCCTGATCTCTATGTAATTTTTGACAGATACCAATCACATTTTTTTTCTTGTTCATTGAGGTGCAAAATCCTTTTAATGTCTTCTACAACAAATTTGGCAGCTTTAGGAATGACCTCGACAACTAGATGAGCGACCTAAGATACGACCTCTACAACAATGTTAATATTCTGGATTTCTTCTGTCACTCGTTTCTTACATTTACCCTTAAAAATCATTTGTTTCTTGGTTTTGGCCTTAGGTGCCATGCTTGACTGGTATAGACTAGTATAGGATGTTAAAGCTTCGGGTTACAGAAACGATGAGAGGGTTTCGGGAATATGAAGGGTGATTATAGAAATGATAACTAGTTGTAAAATGAAATGGAGGATGAAAGCAATTTGAAGGCATAGGTAAAGTAATGAATGGGAGACTGTTGGAAATTTTATAGACTGCACTTTGGGTTTAACGGTCGTGGCTAACAGTGAAATGAGGTTTAACTGTGTAACGGTGTGATTAATGGTCAAGGACCAAATTTATTGGCTAACGGGATGATTAACAGGTATAATGGAGCGTTAGGGTGTAATAGACAAGTCACATGGAGGGATATGATTGATTGGTGGATCAACGGTCATGGCATGGGTAAACGGTTGTGAGCGTTGAAAACAGGAAGTGGATTTCGGAGGGGGGGGTACCTCCTGGTTTGCTGTTTTAGGTGGAGGGGGTGCAAAGTTACAGAGTGTTGCCACGTTGCAAAAAAAAATGGCAATTAAAACCAAAGTTCGAACCCCTCCCCCTTGCATTAACAAGGAACAGGCGAAGGGGGTGCGAAGTTGATCTTCGTCGTATATCTGATTAGGGGAGCTCGAGATCTACAGGAGGAATTTGCAAGCGCTTTATTCTCCATGTGATTTGACCGCTTTGTCGTTTAGTGACCTTACAATAAAACCCGTATGTGCATATATATATATCAATATAATCAATGAATATTAAATCCCTTTTTCAAAGGTTTAAACATACATGAATTAAAACTTTACATTTTGAAAATGTGGTGCATTTAAACAGGCAACCATTATTATTTTAAACATTAAATCATTATCATTTTTTATTTCATGCTTCCCTAATATTTTTATTTTGCCTCCTTTATTTAGAGCAAACTATCGTATCATTTTTTTCTAACATTAATGTAATAAAAATATATTTCTCCTAATTTTTTTTTATATTTTTCTTTTTAATCCATGTTCTAACTTAGCATTTTATTTTTTTATTTTTTAAACTACCATGCTAACTTATGAAAAATTAATAATGTTACAACATCGGCTCCAGCTGGGGACTACTTCCCCCTGTGGGATGCAGAGAATGATCACTTCCAAGTGCCTTCTCCTCGAGCTATGGAGTCTTTGTTGTATAAAACAAAGAAATTGATTATGTACAATGATGATGTAGGATCTCTTTCAGTACTGGATATAGTGCTTCAAAAATCTGCCATTGATAGGCAGTGTTGAAAATTGTCCTTCCAGATTCTGTAGAAAAAATGTGTTGTTTCCTTTTACCTCTGCAATGCTAAGTGGCCCAAACCATAAATTTTCAAACTTTCCATGTTTTCCTTTATCTTCTCTCCTATCATCCCATCTAAAGACCAAATCTCCTTCTCTAAAATCCCTTTCCCTTTCCTTTTTGTCAAAGAGACTCTTCATTTTATTCTGATATTTCTTTAGTTTGTACTAAATATCATCTATGTTTTCATTCAACTCAATGATATGATTAATCATACTAGAGAAATCATCAGGTTCATCAGTATATTATTGTAGAAAAATCATCACAGGGAAAGCGAAATTTGTAGGAAAAATAACATCTTTTCCATAAACTAATTGGAATGGAGATTTACCTGTTGATCTTTTTGGAGAAATCATGTTTTCCAAAACTTCATAAATCAAATGGTTGTCCCAGTTTTTCTTGTGGTCTTATAAATTTTTCTTGATTACTTTCACTAAACTCTTGTTAGATGATTCAACAAGACCATATCCTTGTGGATAATAGGGATTTGAGTGACGCAACAAAATTTGATATTTCTGGAAGAATTATATAATTTTTTTGTTGTTGAATGTTGTGCCATTATCGGTGACTATTTTTTGTGGGAAAACAAATCTGGATAAAATATTTTCTTCAATGAATTTTATTACAACTGAATCTGTAGCATTTCTTACAGGAATGGCTCCACCTACTTGGTGAAATGGTCAGTAGTACTCAAGATCCATATGTGTTGATTACTGGATGTTGGATGATTTCACCTATAAAATCTAATCCCCACTGAAGAAATGGTGCTGAAACAACTACTGGAACTTGTGGAAGAGCTGCTAATCTTTGCTTACCAGTAAACATCTGACATGGAACACAGGCTCTGACTTTTGATCCTACTTGTGAAAACAAGTGTTACACAGTAATTTGTCACCGTCCCTGCAATTCCCATCTCGCCCATTGGAGGGTCATTTCTGTGACCAATAAGTAGTGTCATGCCTTGCAAATACCATCGTTGCATCCCTTTCCATGAGGACAACATTTCTTCTGTTGATCATTTCCTGAGCAGACCCCTAAAAACACCTGTTTTTTCCTTGGCGCTGGTAGCCCGTTATGTACTCGCGCCAATGGGGGAAAATTAACACTGAGCCCGCGCCAATTCACGCTCTGTCCCAGTTAAGCACCCGCGCTAATCTAATTTTGGAATGTTTTTAAAAAAAAGAGGCGAAGTTTCGATTACAACAACTTCGTGGATGAGTCATCAGGAGTGGTTTCGCCTGAATAACCACGGCCTTCCTCCTTTGGCCTCTTGTTTCCACCTTATGTGGAACCTCCCAAGGGAAAAGGCCTCCCTTCCACTATTGTAAGGATCCCAACCTCCTCCTCTCCTCTATAAATATAGCCTTCATCCATTGATGAAGGGGCCGAAGGGCTGAATGGCTGAGTGGTAGAGTCTTCAAGTTCCCAAATTTCCAAGAGCTTTATGCTGCAAGAGCCTCCATAATTCCCTTAAGGCCAATTTTAAGCAAGGAGACTATCGTCAAGATCCGAAGAGAGAGGTTTGTCCTATCCCTGACAGGCTTTTCGAGACGTGTTCTGCTGGCGACCCTCCGAAGGAGAATTCAGCATCAGAACAATGGTTGTAATTTTCCTTTGATTGATTATTAATGAACGACTATTGGTTATGGTTCCACTCTTGTTTTTATCTATGGTGATGAGTTATGTCCTTTCTGACTCACATATAGTTGCATCTACTAGATTTTACGCTTGCGTTTGTTTTGTTTCTCGCATGTGCAGGTGTCCTATCACGGAGATCGTGGGGATCGTGATCTGCCAGAGCTAAGGAACGGGAGCGCCACCTCTTCTAGAAGCAACAGTGTTGGATTCCAGGTAAGCCTTCATCACTATTTGGTTTATTTGCAATTAGGAACCTGCACCATAGCGTGAATGATTGTTGCTAGACCCGGTCTGGGCTAGTAGGGATCGCCTCTGTCCGTAGAGGGGATTTACCTCCACAACAAATTGGAGACTACGCTGGGGATCGTTAGCTTGTTGTCATTCGTTTTATAAGCTATAGACGGAGCCTGAAGTTGGCCAGATAGCTTTCGAAACGCTATTGCTTTGCATTAGCGAAGTAGATCAAAGCTGCTTTAGTCAATCTCCGGTTTAGTTTGTAAACTGAACACTTGGAGCTTTGTCTTGTCTTTTCGGTTGATTCTTGATTCTGCTTTCTTGATCAGCTCTTTGGGTTGGCTCTTTCTGTGAATTTGGCTTTTGGATAGCTTGATCATCATTGGTCTACTTGTTGGATTGCTATTTTTTATTTTTGACTGGTAAACTCGACTGGCGCGCTTTTCAGCTTGACAGTCGCGCCCATTGACGCAGGTTGCTAGTGTATTACCTGCGCCAATTCTATTCTGGCGCTAGTTTCAGCCTTACAGTCGCGCCAATCCTGTAAGGTACTAGGTTTTACTCTATTTTGAGCTTTCTGAGCTTGATCTATGTCTGTCTCGCTTTGAGCCTAGATCACATGGTTCATTTGAGTCTTGGAGATTCTGCTTAAAGTGGTGAAGTCTAGTCTTGGTTGGGTGAAATTCTTTGTTTTTTCATTTTCAGGCGTTGGTGCTTGTTGTGAGTTAGCAACCCGTGCCAATTGGCCATTGGTGCTAGTTGTCAATGTGCAAGTCGCGCCAGTTGGCGCTAGTTGTCAATGTACAAGTCGAGCCAATTTCAGGGTGTATGAAAATTGAGACTTTTTCCCTAAATCCTTCACCAGTGTGTCTTTCCCTTCCGGTATTTTCACTATATGAGCATAGATTACATTGATCATTGTTTGAAATGTATTCTTTCCATGATTGTTTGATGAAAAAGGGAATGAATGCCTTGCTTTGATCTCTTGCTTTGGAAGTCCTCTTTGTGTTTGACCTCATATGTCTTGTTGCCTTTTGAGGGATTTCGTTACAAAGTGTTTGAAACAACGATTGCATTCTTAGTGTTTGTTTACATATCTTTTGCATTCATCCTTCATTAAGAAGATTTGCGTTTATTTAGTTTTCGTCTCAAAGTGTTCTTTTCGTTAAAATGCATTAGATCACATTGCATTGAAAAGTATTTTGAGATTTATCATTGAACTTAGATCACATTGTTTAATGATTGAAAGCTAAAAATCAATTTGAGTGCATTCTCTTTCATTGAAAGCATGCATTAAGTAGATTCTCACTTCATCGAAAAATGCATTGAGTGAATTCTTATTATTTGAAAAGGAAAAAGGAAATTGTGCATAGATTACAATTGCATAGTTTTCGAAAAAGAGGATTTTGCATAGGTTACATTGCATTGTTCGCATCGTTGAGTGTTTGAAATTACTTTTGGATAGTGAAAGTCATCTAGTTTGGAAAAAGTTTCGTTTTCAGTTTTTCTGTTTGTTGCATCATTGTTTGAAGCTCTTCCCTTAACTAGATAGCATTCATCGAATTGAAAAGTTTTCTTTTCTCATATAGATGCATATAGGAGATTGTCAGATGACATACGGCAGGGCCTTGAAACTGGAACATAATTGAAGATCAACCATAAAATTTACTCAATTTACCTAAGGAAGCATTGAAACATTAACGAAACATTTAGAGGTCTAGGTTAGAGATGTGTTCCGGCGTCGTTAAACCTAGTAGCTGTCGTTCGCCTCTTGGCTTTAGACAACACTAGTATGGACTTGTGCTCCCCGTACCGTCGAGTATATAAAGGGAGACCCCACTAGGTTTTCTATCTATATCCATATTAATTACATTCTATATACCGTGATACACCGAACACAACATTCGGGAGAGTGCCTGCACATAGTACTTGATTGGATATATTTCATTTTGAAACCAAGGTGTATATTGCAGTTCACGGTTATTTGGTACACCCTTTGCCTAGTATTCCTGAGTAGTCATTTTGATCTTTTCTGACTCTTTAAATTTGAAAGGATCATCAAGCAACCAAATAACTACGTTCAAAGGTATTTTGAAAGAGATAAGGTATATTTACTGTTCGACTATTAAAAGATGAAATGGTAGAGTTTTGTTTCAATGTTTTAAAAATTAACTGCCCACGAAATATTCCTAGTTAAAGTTAGTTTCCTTAGGGTGTTGTTCTAAATTTGTTTCTAATGGCAACTTTTTCGGAGTTCACCAACCAAGGAATCCCCTCCGATGGGAATCCTGGTCATTTTCCTCCTTTTGGAAATGTTGATGCTCCTTATATGGCAACATTGTCCCTTCCCGGCTTAACTGTTGGGTTGCCTGTTTGGTTGTTTTCAACCTCTATGGTCCCGAATGTCCCAGCTACTGTTCAATCAGTTCCTCCGCCTGAGCAACATCATGTTGATTCCAAGGTGGTACTCCTTCTTCGCTGTTTACCGTCCTCCTCTTACTTCACACAGTGAAAATCGCGGATTCGAGTAACCTAGGTGGTTAGAGAAGAAGAAAGGAAGAAGACAAAAGAAGAAAGAAGTCTAGATAAGACTGGCCTCTGCGGCTATTGCGCCTAAGAAGTCTCCTCTTGATAAACCTTCCAACCCTCCACGGAAAGTCAAGTTCCCTTGCATGTTGTGCCAGGGAGACCATCTTCTTTGAGACTGCCCTGGCATTCCCAAGGTGCTCGAAATATGGTCCAACAGTCGCCCACCATTGCCTTTGGCTTCTGGAAGTCAGTTTGGGGGCACGTCTTCAGCTCGTGTTGGTAAGGCTCCTAAGAAGCAGGGTAAGTCCACCAATCTCTGTAAGTTGTGTGAAGGGCACCATGGCATTCACCTTTGTCCATATATGGATGAAGCTAAACGATTTTTGGACAACTTGATTGTTTCTACACCATGCCTCCCGGCTGGTTACAAGAAAATTTCTGTGAGTCCTTCACCAGTTGATTCCTCGATTGGTCAAGATTCATCCTTGGTCAATCCTGCTCCCCTGGAAATTCAAATTCAGGAATTCGTTCCCAACCAACCATTGGTCGTGGGATCGATTGAGCTGGACCCGCCTATGGTGCAACAGGTCTTTTCCGTTGAGAGTGGACCTCACATCCCTCAGGTTCTTCTTGTTTCTTCAGATTCTTCGGACTTGGAGAAATATTCTCCTGCCCCTATACCTCAAGAAGTTGCTCCTCCACCTCCCGTGATGGAGGTCCTAGAGGATACTCTTCCCGACTCCGTGATGGAAGTCATGGAGGATGCTCCTTCTTCTTCCGTAACACCAGGGGAAGACCATCTCGGTTCGATGGTAGCCCCTCCGAGTAGTTTGGTCGCTTCCTTTGATTGGAATCGATTTATAGGATACCGCCTTCCGTCTTATGTGACTTTCAAGATCACAGTACAGGCTTTTGGTCTGGTCGTACCCAGCACCATTATAGACGAAGGCGCGTCTGTTAGTGTTTTATCCTCAACTACTTGGCAAGCTTTTGGCTCACCGCCGCTTGTGCTTGTTACGCAGAATCTGTTGGCATTTAACAGAAGAACGAGTCAACCGTTAGGGATCTTTCCAAGGTTACCTGTTACTTTGGGAGGTAAAACCGTCCATATGGATGTGATGGTTGTTCCAGGCCCCTTGGATTTCAATCTGCTCTTGAAACGCGATTACACCTATGCCATGGGAGCGCTTGTCTCCTCCCTTTTTCGTGTGGTCTGTTTTCCACATGAAGGACGGATTGTGACCATTGATCAATTTTCGTTCTTTGGTCCTGATGTGGCAGCTGGCCCGCCATCATCCCTTCCTGGTTTTTATCCACTTGTTATATCTACCCCACCGCAGGTCAACTATGTGGCTACCTACCCCGTGCCTGTACTCAGTGATAGTGCTGTTGTGCATCAGGTGTTGCGGGCATTGGGTCCTGACTTCCAGGATGTTTTCCTTCCATCAGGAGTGGAACTCTTGGAAGTGATGACTTCTTATTAATTATGATGAGGTCGTCGGAGCATGGTTCTTTTCCTGTGTCAAGCTCCTTAAAAAATGAAACAAGGTTGTCGGAGTACAGTTCGTTTTCTTGTGTCAAGCTCCTTAAAAAATGAAACAAGATGGTCGGAGCATAGTTCCTTGTCTTGTGTCAAGCTCCTTAAAAAATGAAACAAGGTTGGGGAGCAGAGTTCCTTGTCTTGTGTCAAGCTCCTTAAACCATGAAACAAGGGTGTATGAGGATAGTTATTTTAATGTGTCAACCTCGTTAAAACAATGAAACACGTTCCTGTTCAATTCGAGTCTTTGATAAGTTCTCGTAAAATACTAGTCAAGTCTTTTCCTTAATCTCGTAACTTGAACCTTCACTCCATCTGCCTTTCATACGGATTGAAGATTGGGGGGCATGTACCTAGAATTGAGTCACCATGCTGGGGGCATGCTTACTTTTTCAAGCATAGTTTGTTTCCATTTCAAGCTTGTGTAAAAATGAAACCGGTTTCAAGCATAGTTTATCTTTGTTTCAAGCTTGTGTAAAAATGAAACCAACTTCAAGAAAAGTTTTCTGATTTCAAGCTTGTGTAAAAAATGAAACCTTTTTACCTCTTGTGATTGCCATTTTATCAGCCTGTTTTTTCCAGATGAGCCTTGGTTTTCTCATTCCATCGTCACTATCTGCTTGGCCGATCATATGCCTTCACTTGGTTGTTTCGCATTCCTAAGGAGCCGTACGATGAGTGGTCTTGTTAGCCTTTGTCTGTATGCCTTACTTGTTTTTAAGCCGTTCCATCATTACGGAACAAATAGCTACCCTTTATACCACCCTGGATTCCTCCAGGAGGAGTCTTCTTCGGCTCTTTTGACTCTCTAAAATGAAAGGGAATATTAGCCCGAGTCCCTTTCGATTTTGATCGTTAGTGGACACAAATAACATCTACTGAATTCGTTTACCCCTTTTGGTGGGATGGATTACTTGAAAAAGAATACCCCTATTCTAACATTGCATTGGAGGATTTCTGGACATAGTTTTCTACCTTTTCGGATCGAGGAACTATTTACACGAAAAGGAACCAAGTGGTTTACTTTCGATGTCTTTTCAAACTCTCTGAAACAGAAAAGAGCATCGGGATTCTTGTCTGTCGGACTCGTTAAAATTGATGACACTCAGATTGATCGCAATGACGATAGTCAGGATTTCTCTTCTAGGGCTCGTTCAATGTACTAGGATGGATTCGTCCGGAGGACGGATTTATATGACAAGCATATGGTATCCTCTTCAAGCTTGTGTAAAAATAAAGAGGTACTCACCGAAATGGTGGGGAAAATGGAACCAACATCATTGTCGTGTCGGCAGTATGTCGCTCTTGAACATGGCACTTTTCTGCATTCGTGTCGGGTTGGGGACATCTCATCTCGTTTTTTCACTTGCTTCCGTGGGTTTGGGTAATCCTTTTTGACCTCTCCTCTGCTCATTGCCTCGTCACCATGACCTCTGATCCGTTGATGTCAAATCTTTGCCAAACTCATGTCGTGCATTTATATGTTCAGTTTGTTAGACCCTGTTAATTGACCTTCCTCTGGTTCTCCTTCGATTCGACTCCACAAAGACATTATGTTCCCTCATCTCACGTGCGATGATGTGGGAAACACTATGGCCCACCTTCGATCAGGTCACTTTTTGTCGAAGCTTCGCTCTGACCCAATCTCAGCAGTCACAGGGCTTTCCCCTGCAATTTTGCTGTGGAGCACATGCCTCAATGGAAGGTTCTTCGCATTCGACGTGAGGTTTTCATCATTGGCCTCCGATCAAGTAATTCTGCGGGTGTTCGATGTCAGCTCACTGTTCACATGCCGTAGATTGTACCTGTATTACCTTGAGGACAATGGGCATTAATGGTGGTACCTCTTGCATCTGTTAACAGCTTTCATCATTGGCTGGTAATCAGGCAATGTTCTTGCATGTTCGACTTCGGCTCACATATTCGCATGCTTGAACTTGTACTTTGTTCGGGTCGAGATGGAGTGCAAGACCCTGGATTCTGCCTGTTATAATCCAGGCTGCGATTTTGTGGATTATTATGATTAGTTACATGACTCACTGATTGGATGGCTGCGACCATACCTGAGTCTATTTCCTGATCTTCACTGGATGGCTGCGTCCATGCCTTGGATCTGGATTATTACATACTCTGTTATGGATGGATGCACCCATACCACATATATCATGTATATTGAGATATCAGTTTTACTTCTCTACACAGGTTTTCCGACGGTGGTGTTTTCAGTTGGACACGTTCTCGTAAAGCATTTCACCCCTCTCTCTCTTTCAGGCCTCATGCTTTAGGGGGCATCTGTTGCACAGTAATTTGTCACCGTCCCTACAATTCCCATCTCGCCCATTGGAGGGTCATTTCTGTGACCAATAAGCAGTGTCATGCCTTGAAAATACCATCGTTGCATCCCTTTCCATGAGGACAACATTTATTATGTTGATCATTTCCTGAGCAGACCCCTAAAAACACCTGTTTTTGCCTTGGCGCTGGTAGCCCGTTATGTACTCGTGCCAATGGGGGAAAATTAACACTGAGCCCGCGCCAATTGGTGCTATGTCCTAGTTAAGCACCCGTGCCAATCTGCTTTTGGAATTTTTTTAAAAAAAAGAGGTGAAGTTTCAATTACAACAACTTCGTGGATGAGTCATCAGGAGTGGTTTCGCCTGAATAACCATGGCCTTCCTCCTTTGGCCTCTTGTTTCCACCTTATGTGGAACCTCCCAAGGGACAAGGCCTCCCTTCCACTATTGTAAGGATCCCAACCTCCTCCTCTCCTCTATAAATATAGCCTTCATCCATTGATGAAGGGGCTGAAGGGCTGAATGGTTGAGTGGTAGAGTCTTCAAGTTCCCAAATTTCCAAGAGCCTTATGCTGCAAGAGCCTCCATAATTCCCTTAAGGACAATTTCAAGCAAGGAGACTATCGTCAAGATCCAAAGAGAGAGGTTTTTCCTATCCCTGACAGGCTTTTCGAGACGTGTTCTGCTGGCGACCCTCCGAAGGAGAATTCAGCATCAGAACTATGGTTGTAATTTTCCTTTGATTTATTATTAAGGAACGACTATTGGTTATGGTTCCACTCTTGTTGTTATCTATGATGATGAGTTATGTCCTTTCTAACTGACATATAGTTGCATCTACTGGATTTTACGCTTGCGTTTGTTTTGTTTCTCGCATGTGCAGGTGTCCTATCATGGAGATGGCAGGATGAGCTCTGTGGAGCAGCTAAGGAGCAGGGCGCCTGCCTCTACCCACAAATATGATTGGATTCTAGGTAAGCCTTCATCGCTAGTTGGTTTATTTGCAATTAGGAACCTGCACTATAGCGTGAATGATTGTTGCTAGACCCGGTCTGGGCTAGTAGGGATCGCCTCTGTCCGCAGAGGGGATTTACCTCCACAACAA